>CAMZMU010000117.1:90031876-90118216 GCA_947311845.1 Poa pratensis | reverse complement strand
CTTTCGCGGGTTGGTTCAAAGAACGGCTTAAGGCTAATCCGCCGTCAATGATCTCTACGGATGACATACTCTTATTCGCATTGGCACATGGACCCACGACCAACCTCCTGACGTTTCAAGCGTACGATATCAACGGGTACACATTCTACACGGAGGAGAAGACAAAAACTCTGATTATCAAAACTCAGGGTAACGATGGAATCCTACACCGGTGACGTGCTGACAAGATACTACGGAAGGATCGAGGAGATATGGGAGCTAAACTACTCTGGAGAAACGGTGCCGATGTTTCGTGTCAGATGGGCTAAGAAAGTCACTCCCGAAGACCGATATTTCATCACCATGTCCATACCCACAGCCAAATCAAGCGCCAACGTCACCGCACAAAATGAGCCATGGGTATTGGCTAAGCACTGCACACAATGCTTCTTCATAACCGACCCGTCCAGGCCTAGCCGTGTTGTTGTGAGGAGAGGCAAAAGGAACATCGCCGGAATGGATGGAGTCGCCAACGAGGAAGACTTCGACGCCTACGGTGACCCAAATATAGAAGATGACGACAACAATCAGGAAACATACACCACAAGAAGAAGCAGGACCACAGTACCACCCAAGTTAGCAGATCCTCCATACACAAGAAAAAGTCACAATGTCGGGCTAAATTTTTCAACAGCGACCAAAAAAGGAAAGAAGATTGCCAAACGCTGACGATTCTTCGAAGCACTTATTATTTTGTATCCCTCATTTGTATAACTACGCACTTATATATCGCGATCAACTCATGAAGCACACTTATTTATATGAGAACAAATTTGTATCCCTCATTTGTATCCCTCTTATTGTATCTTGTGTGGACTATTTTTTATTTTTTTGAATTTTCAAAAAATTCAAATATTTTCAAGTATGTGAACAATATTGTCAAATATATGTGAACAATTGTGCAATTTAAATATATGTCTATTTTTCAAAAAAGTTTGAAAAACAGGGTCTGTATTTCGAAAATACTGAAAAAATACCAGGTTACCTGTGGCGCACAGGGGGGCCCACATGTAAGTGACAGTAAACTTACCTGTGACGCACGGGGCCGTGCGCCACAGATAAGTTAAGCGTCACTTACATGTGGGCCCGCCCCCGCGCCCGCCTCTTCTCTTCCAAATTCCCCAAACATTTCCAAGTCCCGCGCGTTGGCCGAGCTGCTGCCGCCGGAACTGCTACCGCCGGCCACCCCCGCCCACCCTGCGCGCGCCCCGCCCCAACTCGCTGCCGGCGACCTCTCCCCTCCCTCCTCACGCTCGACCCCCGTGCACCGGCGCCGCGCCAACACGCTCGGCCGTGTCCGCCGCGCCCTCGGACCCGCCGCCGCCCTCCACACCGGCGCGCCCGTCTGCCGCCCACCTCCAGGACACGCTGCCCCGAGCCGCCGTCTACGACCTCCCCTCCCTCCCCTCCCCGAGGTGGTGCTCCTCTCACATGCCTCTCCCTCCCCTCCCCACCTGCACATAAGGTGTTTGCTCAAATGCCAAAGTGACATGTGCATGATTTCTGCTATTTCTTGCTTGCTGCAGAAAGCTTCTAGTTGCTAGGTGCATACTAGCTAGGAAAAAATTTAGAGATGAATAATTTTCAAGATGGAAATTTTCAGAATTTTTGCTAAGTCAAATATGGTCACTGTTTAAACATGGCTTAGAAATGACTTAAATTAAGGTGCTAGATGTATTCAAAAAATTATTTCTAGGGTTTATCATGAAGTACTATCTTAGTGCAAGAGATCCATGAGGGTAAATTTGAAATAGGATCAAGATTTGATACTTTAGAAATGCTCCAAAGTTGGTACTTTTTAACAGAAATGAAGATGTGATTTTTTTAGTTATAATAACTGTTCTAGTTGCTGGATGTGAATGTTGATGGATGTGGATGTATATGGATGTGGATGGATTACTTGTATTTTCTTATTACTTCTATTCTAGTGAGTTGCTGAGATATGCCGAAATGTTGATTCATTTCCGTTTCAGCAAATTTTGCACTCCATAGCTACATTTTTTAGCAAAGGTCATGCCGGATTTTTTCGTTTTGTTTTGTTACTAATATCGTGCTATTTACTAATTTGTGCAGACATGGCGGACAACGACGAAGCCGGTGGTTCTGGGGCTCATCATGACATTGATGAAGAACAGTTAGAGAACCACTACCTCAAATTTTTGGTCTCGCAAACTCCCGAGCAAGTGCCCGTTGATCAAGGGGGTGATGCACAGTCGAGACCCCATGAGGACCATGACGAGGAGATGGGTGATGATGAATATGATCCCCATGAGGATACGTCAGATGCGGACGACACCACTAACACGGGCGCCGCCGGCACAGATGGCACCTCAGGTAGCACCGCCAAGCGTCAGCGGAAGCCAAGGCACCAAAACATGGTGGGCTCCGGCCGCCTAATATTCACAAAGGTTGACAAAGTCAGTGGTACGCGTCTAGAGCCTGAAAAATATGCGAAGGGCTTCGGCATCAACTGTGCCGCCATTGCTCGAGAAATCTGCTCGATCAACGACGGAGAACTAAGAAAAAAAGGTACAAAGCCTTTGGAAAGGCAACTCATTCAGAAGCTCCACTCGCGGTACAGGTTCCTGGAGCCCTACAATGACGGAGATATCAAGAACAACATAGTAAACACCTCGGCAAGATCTGCAAAGGCTTAAGCTCTTGGAAGTATAGGGTAAGGAAGCTGCTTGACAAATGTTGCAGTTTTGAAGAGATCTGCGGCACCTATCCCCAAATTTCGGTGGCGGACTTGACTACTTTCAAGGACGCCATGGCAACCCCAGGGATGAAGAAAAAGCAGGAGTGGGGGAAGGAAATGCGGGACACGAACTTAGGTGTCCACACTCTTTGAACCCGTTTGGTTATGATGGAAAGCAACCCGTTTGGGACAAGGAGGACGCCGAACGTGTAGGTGAGAACCCTTGGAACAAGTTCAAGGACCCGTTGGCACGCAGAACGATCAGGGCCCGATACCTTATTGATAAGGATAGCGGGGAACTCAAGACGGGAAAGAAGGTCTTGGACCTTGAGACAAAGTATCTGGTAAGGAATTTACCAGTTTAATTAAAATGCTTGTAATCAAGTTGATTATATTATATATAACACTCACGTCGTTTCTTAACGGTTCGATCACATTCGTTCTCCAGGCAGAAGAAAAAGCGGAAGCGGAATCTACTCAAACCTCCTCCCAAGGTTCGACAAAGAAGCTCCCGTGGGACACTCCTTTTGTCAGGGCGTACAACCAGATCAAGGACAGGCATGTGACCAAACAGCCGCATCGTGGCCGTGTGGTCGGCGCCGGTAAGCATCACAAACACTCTTACTATTATCCTACTGAGGCCAAGGAGGTGCGAAACGAGAGGAAGAGGTTCAACGAGGTGGATTTAAAGGAGGCTGTAGATAAGGAGGTGAAAGCAACCGTGCCCGGGTTAGTCCAAGACCAAGTGGCGCAGGCGCTCAGTGCCATCATGCCTAGCCTGGTGCAGTCGGTCAAGACTTGGATGGTCGAAGGGCAACAAGGGTCGTTTAACATGCCCAGCTTTGTCGAAAGCAACTCCAACAATCTGGCACCTACGATGGATGTTCCAGCCGCCAACTCTACTTGTGGTAGGGAGGATGCGACGCTGGCCGCCAACAATGAAGTTGCTAAAGGGGTTTCGCCAGCCGGCGCGCATCAGCTTCGCAGCCCCTCCATCATCTCTTCCACGCCCGTTCGCCGTCCAACGCCATTACCCGAGCTTGAAGCCCTCACGGTAATTAAGCGTCGCAAAAGTCTCAACAAATTATGTATATAACTCATCCTTGGCGCCCTCTCTTACGCCTTATATGCATGTTTTCGCAGGCCGACGAGGTGGGATGCACGTTGCTATTGCATGTGGAGAATGAGCTTTGAGATGTGGCAACGGCAAGCATCATCACACCACTTCAACACGTGATGCACAACCTGCCTATGGCCCCTGACGTGTTTCGGGTACATATTCATCGGGTGCTCTCGGGTTATGATGACCTTTATCCTCCAATTCAACCCGCGGGTGCCGATTCCGAGAAAACCCTCCATGGATGCTTGGGTTATCCCATGACATGGCCAAAGGCACTGATCCGTTTGGACCCTCCTATCACCACCCCGCATGCAAAGCCAACACTAGCGAATCAAGATGAAGTGCCAGACATCTGGGCCGCCCTATCACCAGCAAACCGCAACTTTAAACCACTAGTCATTCCAAGAGGGTCGGTGGTTGATCGTGTCGAGCCAAGGCAAGGAGGGGATGATGACCATGATAGTGACTTAATGGATTTTGACGACGGCGTACACCAGGATCAGGATCTTCAAGCTCCTCACTGCTTCAGCGAGGATCAACAAGGCAACAAGCCTTTCAGCCAGGAGACACTACTTAGGGCGGTCATGCCGGAGATTCGGAAAGGAACCATCCCTCCCACGGCGGCCGAGAAGAAGCCTAAGAAAGGAGGACAGAAAAGAAAAGTGAAGGGTGCCCATGCCTCTAACAGCCAACCAGCGCCGGTGGCTAAGGAGCCGATCCAGGCTAAGGACAATGTAGGCGTCTGCAACTGGCATTCGATCCATGAGTTGGCTAAACCGATGCTGCCGAAGAGAATATTGAAGCTCCTAACGCCGGATATGCGGAGTCTCCATGACTCGGTTCTGCATATCGAGGAAACTCTTATCACATCATCACGTCCAGTATACCCGATTTTCCCGGTAAAGGTACCAAAGGACATTGACCTTGCCGATGAATACCCCGTGGACGTGTTCTTCCTGAGATTTGAAGAGGTCTTCGACATGTACCATATGAAATGACTCCCCTTATGCTTCGTCCGCCTGCTTGCTCTCAAGATGGAGTACATGCTTATGAGAGAGGAAACTCGGGTCCTAGCGGTAATGGACCCCTACCACCTTCAGGAGGGCCGTATCAACCACAGTGAAGGTAAGCGACAACCGACGCGATATATCCAAAAATTCTTCCAGAAGAATCATGAGAGGAAAATCATTCTCATGCCATACTTTCCCGAGTAAGTCATTCGCTAGCCGCCATTACACATGCTTTTCATGCATTTCCATCCGTACGAAGATTAACTTGAGTATGGGTCTCATTTTGTGCAGGAACAAATATTGTGTCCTCATTGTTGCGTACCCGAGAATTTTGGAAGCCTATTATTTGGACTCGGGGAGGCATCACAAGAAGAAATACTATGAACATATCAAGAGTGTTATGAATGATGCTCTCACCGGCTACGCCTTCCAGGGTGGCCCCATGGAAGTACAAAAACAGAAAGATGGCAAGCTGGTATTCGCCCACCATACGACTTTCAAATCCGTCACGCAGCCGCCAACGAGTGACCAGGACGCCTACTACGTCTTAATGCACCTGTGGGAGTACGTAGGGGATCAGCAACAACTACAGTTGCCATCTAGTCTCCGCGATCGCTGCCTGAAGAACATGACGAGGCCACTGATTATCAACACAGAGAGGAGTTCTGTCGCATCCAGAACACGATTGCAACGACAATCCTTCGTGATGTCCTCCCTTCGGACGGGCTGTTCTACAACGGTAACATACATCCAACGAACGCTGAAGTTGAAAAACGCTCAGAAGATCAGGATGACTACAGGCCATTCAACACTTTAGATGGCTTCAAGCCTTTCCCGCCGATGCCACAACCGAGAGCGAGGAAGAACAAGCCCCAACCGGAGCAGTGATGGTCGATATGTTATTGTTCCGAGTGCAATGTGGTTGCACTTTTATGTGTCTTATAAACGTTATTCATAAACTTGTTGGTGTTGTTTTTAGTTTATTCGAACATGCTACTAAATGTTATGAATCGGGATGTATAATATCAAATGTAATGAATTTGTGTCTATTTCAGAAATTTCAAATATGATTATTTTATTTTGGCCAAAACTGTGTATTTATACTCCTGTGTATTTATACCTGTACAAATACGAAATACGGTACAACATTTTTTTTTTTGCAAAATATCTTACCTGTGACGCACAGGATATATTACCTGTGGCGCACACCCCTGGTTACCTGTGGCGCACATCTGTGACGCACATCATGCACTTATCTGTGGCGCACAGGTTCTCTTATCTATGGCGCACATGCGGGAGGTTCGCGTATAACTGTGACGCACAGGATATATCTTACCTGTGACGCACAGGATATATTACCTGTGGCGCACACCCCTGGTTACCTGTGGCGCACATCTGTGACGCACATCATGCACTTATCTGTGGCGCACAGGTTCTCTTATCTATGGCGCACATGCGGGAGGTTCGCGTATAACTGGTGTGCCCCGCGACACTTACCAGTGGCGCACGGTGCAAGCTATCTGTGGCACACATGTGGTGCGCCACAAGTAAGTGGTGTTATCTGTGGCGCACGAGCCCGTGCGCCACAGATAGCATGTTACCAGTGTACCGTGCGCCACTGATAGGCCATTTTGGTGCGCCACTGGTAAGCTTTTATGTACTAGTGACAACTGAGACAACGACATCTCAATTTGGAAGGCTGGCAGTATAATTCGCGAGAGACAGAGATATTGTTGAAGAAATCGGTTGAATCTCCTTTTAAGGAGAGGCACTCCCATGTCGAACATTGCCAATCTAGTGTGGTGGGAGACAAAGATCCTAGCCATCACGTCGATCGAACACCTCCGGTGCGCTTAGGTTGGACATTGTGGTCGACGGCCAGAACCAGCCATGTGTGCTCGAGATCCAAGCGTATGTCGTGGTGGTGGCGGCCACCATGCTCATGACCACTCTAGATGTCCCCTCCATACCCATCGTAGCCGGTACGACGTCTCGCTCCGCGGTGAACCCATTTTATATATTGGTATGGGTGGAGTATATTTTTGGTACGTTGCATCTAAATATTTTTTAATACTTCGTATGTTGTTTTTCCCGTGTATGAAAAGCTCGTGTTGCTTCCGCCCCCTTTCCACTTCAACTATGTTCCCGAAGGTATTACACTCGAACTCCCGAGAGGGGACCGTATGAACTTAGGGGCATCTGCCTGTTTTTTTTCTAGAAAATGCATTTTAAATACGATTTAAAATGTTCAAAAATCTCGATACAAAATTTACATGTACATCTCACAAAAAACCATGACACTGTGTTTGGATGTAGGAAAGTTGCCCTGGAATTGGGGAATCTAGAATTGGAGCTCAGTGGGCTGGCTAGGGAATTTCGGCCTGGAAAGTTGGAGCAATTCCACGCGCAGCCCGCGGTAGGTGTCCGCTCGGGCCAAAACATTCCGAGGGTGGAGGCTGGGAAACGCTGGGAAACTCTACTCTCGTTCGTTCCCTGCTCGACTCGCTCGTTCGTTCCCCTGCGACTGGAGCTCGACCCCGTGCGATTGGAGGCCCGGCGACTAGAGCTCGACCATCCCAGGGCGGCGCGAGCGGCGCCGGCGGCCCAGGTACGTCCTCCTCCGCCCCTCCCTCACCTCCTCTGGCCGTCCCTATTCTCCCCTCCCTCTCCTCTGCCCCTCTCTCTCCACCGAGCGGTACACACGTAACCCTAGATGGGCACGGCGGCGGGATGCACGCGCGGCGGCACGGCCGCGGGGTGGGCGCACGGCGGCGGGATTCCTGCCCAGCTCATCACCTGAGCCGTGTTGTCCTCTCTCCCCGCCTGCCATTTCTGATCTCTCCCTCCGAGCGAGCTCCTTTGTCACATTTTCTAATTTCTTTTCTGTTTGGAAACTGCAGATTGCTGCCAAGATATTGTACTAGCAGCTGAAGGTATAAAACATTCTCTTCCCCTAGCTTGTACTAGAAGCTGAATTTATGTGGTATATCATGATTTGTTGTTGCAAGTAGAGTCCAATTTGGTACTGTGATATGAAGGTGTGACCATGTTTATGCATTTGTAGTATATATTTATTTACACAATGCTCTGAATAATTCATGTTGCAAATGGTGTGTGCATTTGTAGCTTTTTATCATGTCTTCCCCTTTCCCTCTCTGCTCCGCGCCGCCCTCGGAAACCCTAGATGGGGCCGGCGGCGGGCTGTGGCTAGTAGTTGATTGAAGGTATAAAACATCTCTGCCCATGTGGTGTTGCTAGTATAGTGTGCTATATGAATTGCTTGTGCTATATGAATGTGATTGTGTGACCATGTGGTGTTGCTAGTATAGTGTGCGAGGGCAAGTTCGAGGGCAATTTATCAAGGGAGTTCGAGAACATATGGACATCTGCTCTGTTTAAATAAAATCATATTTCTAAATGTAAAAAACAACAAGTTATGAATCAACCGAACTTGTCCTCCCCACGAGCAGATGTCCATATGTTCTCGAACTCCCTTGATAAATTGCCCTCGAACTTGTCGGTTGGGAACTTGGGATTACGATCCAATCGCCAGCAGCAGCCCTCGACCTGTCCCCCTCGCCCCGCCTCCGGGCCGCGTCTCGCCTCTGTTCGCTCTGTCACGTCTCCTCCCCCACGAGCCTCCTCTCTCCTAGGGTTTCGTCGCCGCCAACAACGCCCAGTCTCCGTGCGCCTCATCTCCTTCTCCCGTGTAGACGTCCCCGTCTGCCCCATCTCTTTTTTCCGCCGCCCCGTCCAAATCCGGCCTCACGGTGGTCCGCCTCGACCGCGGCCATCCCGTCGCCGCCCCCGCCCCCGCCCTGCTGTCTGCTCCGACTCCGGCCGTGGTCCGCCCCGACTCCAGGCTGCTGATCCCGTCGTCTCGCTTCGAGAACTCGCCTAGGCTCTCGGTCCGCGCGCACGAGCTCGTCGCCGACTCCCTGTCCGCAAGGTAATTGTGTAATCGGTCACTGCAACGTTTTGTTGTACGATGGAGTCGTCTATGTCGTTATTTGATAAGTGTTCGGTGTTAATTGGAGAATTCATGCTGTGTACAAAGCTCAGATGTTGTGGTGCTATCCGTGTGACAGTGTCAGTGAGCAATCTATGTTTGTGCATAGTGTTTCATTCTTCTGTGATGTATGGTATGATAGTGTGCATTTGGTAGTTATACCGTGGCAGCGAGGATTTTGAGTTGACATACAATAGCCAACTACTCATCTAGCCGGCGCAGGTAGGGTGGCTACCTGCAGGCTGCGGCTTGACTCGTGGAGTAAATCGCGTGACCCGCCGCATAGAAACTGATTAATCTCTGACTAGCAGGCTGACTAGTTTTGTAGTGCTGGTTTGTGGTTGTCTCAGGAACAGTGAAATAGGCCTAGGCTTAGTCTTCCATGGAAACAAGCCATAATCTGGCACAGAGTGTTTGTAGTAAAATGTTCACGGGTATAATTATTCCTGGAAACTAATTCCCTGCATGTTAACTGGTAAGTTCATCTCAGTGGACTTGCTGTTTTTGTCGTCATGCTGCTGAATTCTTGCTCTCTATTTGCAAGATGCATATGGTTTTTTTATCCACCTATGCACTGCCCCATTTGGAATGTAGGAATCCCATGGAATTCTGGACAAATTGTTCCGTTCATGCATAATTCCTGCATTCACGGCAGGCCTGTATATGGTATAATTAATTACTACAAAATCTAGCGCAATAAGAAGTAACTTGAGTAATGGGCATATCTAGCACCAATAAATGCTCGTGGATTGATTCATAGCTTGAACCTTAGATGATTGTAGTATTTCTGGTTTGTTTCGAAGATCTTGTGAGGCGTGGCGTTATGGTGGTTTTCTTGTTCACACTTAACTGTATTTTGTCATGCTTCTCTTACAGGATACACCAAAATATATCCACGCCCCAAAGTTTGAAAGATCACCAAGAAATGGACCGTGGGCGTTATGCTCCGCATCATGGATGGGAGAACAACAGTGTAATTGCAGCATTTCCTTTATTAACTACCAAGGATCCTGAAGATAGCAGATCTATTGGCCATGTGATTGGCTTCCGTGTAACAAGCGTTATGTTGTAAACAAATTCAAGAAGCGGCCGTTGCTTAAATGGAATGGATTTACCTGCCTGTTCCGTAGACTTTGTTGCTGACTCAACTTATTCTGTTGAATCTACAGGCTCCTGATGGGTATGGTGTCATTAATGAGCCAGACTTTAGGTAAGTCAATTATTTCCTGTAAAAAATGTGTGTATTCAGTATTCACCATTAGTGCTGTCTATTTTATTTATATTTATATTTATATTTATACCCTTGAGTTTGCTACCTTCTATAATTCTATTCTTAAAGTAGCTGCAATGTTTGTCCATTTATGTTTGACACATATTTTCGCTTTAAAGTGCTTTGTCATATCACCATGTTTCTACTGCTAACTCAATTTGCAGGGCTGGTGGATCCTACAGTGGTAGGAGATATGTGGATGAAGGATTTCCTAGTGACCGAAGGGGTGCATTTAGTCAAGATATACATGATAGAAATATGTTTCCACCACCACCCTCTGCTGGCACAATGTGGTCTCAGCCTAGAAGAAATTTTGATGAGGAATTTGCAACTGCCAAAGATTACAGAAGGCATGCATCTGATTTCTGCAATGATGAAAAATATCATGAATTTGGTTCCTACAGGATTTGAAAGACTCCTGTTACTGAGAATGACTGTTAATGGTAGTTGTTATTTTCCTGTTGATAGGAACAAAAGGATTGGAAGTAGAGATCGAGGGGAGCTAGGTGCTGAGTTTGAAGACCGCTACCAAAGCAGAGAGGACAGCTTTGAAAGAGATCATCAATATGGCCGTTACAGCTGTGAGCCGGACCATGAGAGGGGCAGGAGAGAGAGTAGCTGGAGAAGGCATGATTCGTTTGAGCATGAACGTGAAAGAAAGGGGTTAAGCCATGAAAGAGATGGTAGCCCATATGCTCGTCATAGCCGTTCTCGGTCACGTGGGCGTGATAACCGATCAAGATCTCGGTCACGATCAAGGTCTCCGCGTGGCAAAAGTCATAGTCGGAGCCAAAGAGACGGCTTTTATGATGATAATCGCTTTGACAGAAGAAGAGAACAGGACTGGGATGAAAGAAGACATGATGATATAGTGGTGAGGACATAGTTTTATTTTTTCTGGTGTTTTTCAACATGTAAAGCTAATTACAGTTGCATCATTACTTGCAGGCACCATCTGCGACGGTCGTTCTTAAGGGTCTGTCCCAGAAGACCAATGAAGATGATCTATATCAGATTCTTGTACAAGCTCCTCATAAACTGTTATACTGGTTGGAAGTGTATTATCTCGTTCATTTTAATCATTTGGGTCTGGTCTCTTTTAGGCTGAGTGGGGCCCTCTTCGTAGTGTGCGAGTGATCAAGGAACGACCCTCTGGCGTGTCTAGGGGATTTGCTTTTATTGACTTCCCTACTGTGGTACTGACCATACAAGTGATCTTAGCTGTACATTACCGACTAGAGTGTTATTTGCTTATGCTCACAAAAAATTGTGTTCTCTAACAGGAAGCTGCCCGTAAAATGATAGAAGGTACTGGAGATAGTGGCCTTCTAATTGATGGTAGACAGATATTTTTTGAGTACAGGTATGTGTTGTCTCTAATTATCTACTCCCTCCGTTCCAAATTAGAGGACTTCCATTTGCCCACTTGTGGATGTATCTAGACATGTTACAACTATAGATACATCCACATTTGGACAAATAGAAGTCATCTAATTTAGAACGGAGGGAGTATGTGTAGAAATGTTCTGATTGTAACTTCAGAATTGCCCTATTGAGCAATTTTTTGATATTTCCAATTCCAATAAAATTGCTTTATCAGCGTAAGTATATCAAAGCTTGTACACTGGCATAATCAATTAGTATGACACCATTTTGGTTACTGTAGTAGTGTAGTCCCTAAGAATCCACGGTTGTGCAACCACTGATCGTCTTTTGCGCTCCGCAAGCATTATATTCTCACTGGAGCTTGCCTTGATATGTCAAACCCTCAGATGGCTCAACCTCGTATTTTGTGTTTACTGCACTTTGAAACAAACTCTGTCTGCTCCGCCACCTACTGAGCCAAATTGTATACGATGTCGGTGAAACCAAATGGGACCATAACTTATAGTTTATTTGATGGCACTAAAGGTCGAGAAAGTAGAATTTTTTTCATTGCTTGGTCAGTTTTTTCAAATGATATTCCTGTATTGTCTTTGTTTATCATGTATCCAGTATTTGTACATCATAACTATTGCAGAAAGGGACATATGAGGAAATTGAATAGAACATTAACTTTACTTGTACAGAAATGACTTTGTCGAGTTGTTATATTCTCTAATTAAAATATCTTTGCTTATCATATATCCTAGTCCTTTTGTGCTCACATTTATATTCCTTATCTATTGTTTGTACTCTTAACAATTTCTGCCGACTGCCGTCATTGCAGTAGTAAGCCAACGGGTGGGGATTCTCTTGAACATGTTACAAGGCCTACCTATGGGCGCAGGACCATATCCGCACCATGTGATTGGATATGTACTATATGTGGCTGCATGAATTTTGCCCGCAGAACCTCCTGTTTTCAGGTATATTTTGGTCTCACTTAATTGAGTACTATCGTGAGACAGTTATTTATCAGAAAGTTGCATTATCATTCTTAATCTCGTTTGCTTTTTTTCCCCAGTCAATGCTGTAATTACACTCCCTTACTTCCAAATGCAACATATCTCCTCTTAGCATGAGTTTATTTGCCGAGTGCACCTTTCCTGGTTTTCGCATTTAATTTTCACGTATAGCTTGTTAGCAAATTCAGTTGGACCATCCAGTTGCCCAAACCTAAACAACAGTTATATAATATACGTAGTTGCCGCCACTTGTATGTTTGATGGTGACGCCTTATGGGGTTATAAAAAAAAGGCAAAATAGTCCAAGAACCTGGGAAAAGATGGCCTCGAAAATGCGAACCTGGGAATAGCACCAATGAAATCAAAATTGAAACCAACTTGGTAAACATTGAGAAACAACAAATAGCAGTTGTTGGATACCTTGTCTACTTGAAAGTTCTTTGTTGCTCTCGCTCTCCTTCTCTATCTAACTGCATGATTACTCGTATTCTCATAGTGCAATGAACCACGTACGGATGATGCCCCGCCAGCTGATGCAGCATCTTCCACTCAACCGTTTGGAAAAAGGGGATCTGAACAAGGTAAGTTTGCGCCTTGATTGTGGAATTGTGTGAAATATCTAGTGCATTGCCTTACGATATACTGCCATTTGCAGGTCCAACTCATGTTTTAGTTGTTCGTGGCCTCGAAGAAAATGCTGATGAGGAAATGCTTCGATATGAATTTGCTAAGCATGCACCAATAAAGGTGGGCAAAAGCTAACTCTTGTGACTATAATTGTTTCCTTCCTGCATTGTCACATGTCAATTTGACTCAATTCTCTGCAGGATATCCGGCTTGTTCGGGACAAATTTACTCATGTGTCTAGAGGTTTTGCATTCGTCCATTTTCATTCGGTAAGTACTACTGGATCACTACGTTTAGGTTTTCTCTTATTTGAGTTGTCTACAGTGGCTATACACCATTCATGTTAGGTCGAAGATGCTACGAAAGCTCTTGAAGCTACAAATGGGATTAGACATGAGAAAAATGGTCAGGTGCTACGTGTAGCCTATGCTAAAAGCACACATGGACCTGCATCGGGATCTTCACAGTCAAACAACCTTGCTGCAGCAGCCATCGAGGCTGCATCATTTGCCCAGCAGGTCTGTTACATTAATACAGTTTCTGTCACAACTGATAAGACAAACCATACCACCTTACGGCTAGATTTGTTTCTTTTTCTTTTGTGGTTAATTACGAAACATGTACTCTACTTTCCTCAAAAAGGAACATATATACTCTAAAATTTTGCAGACTATAAAATTTAAAGAGTTATTTACACACTCTAAAATTGCATCTATTATTTTGGAGCATAGTTTTTGCTGATTATACACACAAGTTCCGTTATTTACTCCCTTATTTACCTTTATGATCAGTATGATGCTGTGGGTTGGGCCCCAAAGGAGTACAATGCTGAGGACAAACCGAACAGCAATTCTGAATCCCAGAAAGACGATTCTGCTCTGCAGTCAGGATTTGTTTGGGATGAAAAATCGGGCTATTACTTTGATTCTTCTTCTGGATTCTATTATGATGGAAATACTGGTAAGTATGCAAATATGCTATCACTGAAGTTGTCTTAGACCTTAAAATGCTATGCAGCTGAACCAGTCCTGCTACACGTAGTTTGCCTTTGGACATGTGTTTCATTTATGACTCAATTTATTAAATTGTTCTTGTTTCAGGCCTTTACTATGACAGTAATGTTGGAGTTTGGTATTCATATGATCAAAAAAGTCAACAGTATGTCCCGTGTAATGAAAGCAGCAACAGTAAGGCAACTGTGGACACGGTCAATGAAAGTGTGAAGATCCCAGAAAATAACAGTGGCAAAAAGGTGGTGATTTCTGCACCCGCAGCCACTGTTAAACAAAGTGAGAAAACGTCATTGCCTGAGGCTGTTCAAGCTGCGGCCAATGCAGCACTGGCTGCTGAAAAGAAAGAAAAAGAGAAAGCAAAGGAGATAAAGTTGGCTTCAAAAATTAGTCTGTTAGCCAATAAGAAGAAGATGAACAATGTCCTAGCAATGTGGAAGCAAAGGAATCAAGAAGGCCAGGCTGCACATATTGCCGTTGATGACAAGGAACCAACCAGGTCTGCTGCTGACAAATTCAACAGTTCACCCAGTGGGATTGGTTTCTCATTGAAACCCAAGCCTAAGTCTGATATTGGAGTTACTAGGGATATGAACTTGGTTGCTGGATATAATTCTCTTGGCAGAGGAACTGCAGGCTCTCAAGTACTGGATTCTGATATAAAGCCTAGACCTGTCAGTAATAGCTTAGGAACTACTATTATGGGTGTCATAAGAGGCTCTGGCAGAGGAGCAATCAAGTCAGACACCACATTTCATGCATCATCTGATGTTGGTGGAAGCAATTATTCATCTAGTATAACTGCAAACACGAGCGAGATGATGACAAATGCTGAGACGCGTACTGCTTCTGCACCCTTCAAAACAGATTTATCCTCTCTAGGATCATATGCTTCGTCTGGAGTTTCCGGGAGTGCTAAACGTCGGTTTTCTGAGGCACCTGGACAATCCCAGTACAGAGATCGGGCTGCAGAGAGACGAAGTCTATACGGAGTATCTTCATCGCTTCCCAATGATGATGGACTGGATACAAGTAAGGACACAACTTCATTACTTCTCACCTTGACTCGTGCATTTGGTTTTTTCTTAGCCTCTTTTCTAGAGCACAAGATGTCATGAACCAAATAGCATCCTTGCTCTATTTTAGATTTTGCGATCTCATTTACGAGTTTGCTGACAATATATTCAGTCTTGTCTCAGTTTATGCCCAACTTGGTGTGAACGGGGATTTTGGTTGCCTCTACTGATATTATCTGTAAAATTGTGTTTCTTGATCCTGCACAATATGCATTATAGGAATGTTTCCCGTCTTGCTTGTTCAAGATCTGTATTAATTTTCTGGAAATTCCTTGTTAAGCTGGTGACTACCCGTCTCGAAAGGGTTCAAGTGAGATGGGATCCATGCCATTTCCTCCAGGGGTGGGTGAACGTTCTATTGGTGAAATTGACAACACTGAAAATTATGAGGTGATAACCGCTGATAGAGCAATAGATGAAAACAATGTGGGCAACCGCATTCTGCGCAACATGGGCTGGCAAGAAGGACTGGTATGTTCACCTAAACATATTTTTCAATTGGTATCCTCTTGGATGAATTAGCTATAATTTTCTTTCCTATTAGCATCAACTGCTGCCTGCATTTGATCACAAGTTCTTAGTGTCTCTGTTGCTTTTTTTTTAATTTTGTGAGAACCATTCTGCTATCGGCATTTTAATACCAGCTGCATATGACCTTTTATGTTAATTTCTTGAATGTTTGTTTTGGTTTCTCTAACAATTGTCTCTTTGGGTTTCTGTGGACCGGCACCTGCCATTTTTGGGTTTCCACTCTTTCCGAGTTCATATTATTCCTTTGCATCTTTTTGCATAATTACCAAATTTCTGAAGTTACTGTGAAGAATTAGAAATTTAGCTTGAAGAAACTTATAGTGGGCATAAACTCTTAGGCGTAGAAAGTTTGCCATCTGACTGCGGATGGATCAGTTTGCCAATATTTCCTACAAAATGGAAGGCTACTTGACCTGTACATTCGTTCTGATGTGAGCATGTATTGGTATTTTTTCCCCTTGCAACTACTTTGCAAATACCCAGGGTCTTGGAAAGAACAGTAGTGGCATCAAGGAGCCGGTGCAGGCCAAGTCTGGGGACGCGAGAGCCGGGCTTGGTAGTCAGCAGAAGAAAGCAGCTGATCCATCGCTGGAGGCTCAAGCTGGCGATAGTTATAAAACCATAATCCAGAAGAAGGCCATTGCAAGATTCAGGGAGATGTCGTAATTTTATTGTCTTGTAATTTTAGTTGGGCTACTCGTTATTTTGGTGTTAAAACCTTCTAGGTTGTGCATATTTATTGTAAAATTTCTCTTCTGTGTAGCTCCATAAATCTAGCTAGCGTGTGTTTGACCTCGAGACCTCTCTGCGGGTTGCATCTGCAGATTTACTTTCACTGTTTGAGCAAAAAATTGTGCACTGATTACTATATTTTGGCCGGAGGCTTGATGTTTTGACTACAAAATCTGAAGTTGTTTGCCCACGAGAAGAAATATCCTCCCGTGTAATTGTTTGGCATATTGCACAGCTAGTCCAAACTTATTTTTTCTCCTTCTGTTCACCGGGATCTTGAGGGTAGTAACCGTTTAAAAAATTGTGTATGCAACACTAGAAATGCAATATTTTGTCTGGTGGCTTGCTATTTTGACTAAAAAATTCTGAAGCTTGTGATCTCTGATGGCAATCGCTCTTCTCGTGCTGGTTAGTAACCAGCCATCAGGAATTGTACGTTTTAGTATAAATTCTATACATACACTACTTCTACTCCCTCTGCACCATAATATAAAATGTTTCAGATATTTAAATACAGACTACATATAGAACAAAATGAGTGAATACACACACTTAAAATGTATATATATATATCCGTATGTAGTCGGTATTGGAATAGCTAAAACATCTATGGTACGGAGGGCGTATACGTTATAATGTGTACTACTACAAGAGTGTATACAGACTTAAAAAATGTTACCCTTGCTTTACTCTCACCGAAAAGTTAGCAGGGAAAAAAAAAAGAATGAGGGTAAGGAGGGGTAGAGTAAAAGTGCATCGGACTTCAAAGAAAATTTAAATGGGGTTTAAACTCATGTTAAGAATCCTATGAAATGGGAGACGTAGAATGGATTTCAAAGGGATTTGGTAGCCTCAATCTTATGATCAAAGGCTTCCATAGGAAAATTTCCTTAGGATTTAAATCCTCAAAAGTTCATACAAAAATTCTACAATCCAAAGAAGCCCTACTAGTTTTACTAGTGCAGTTTTCTATATAGAAAGCTCTAGGTGCATCAGACACCAGCTTTTGATCTAAGCCTGAACACTTGATGAGATGATGGTTGCCCCTATAGTTGAAGTTGGAGGTCTTCCAAGTGCCTGTGCCAGCAACTTTCTACTACTCGGGGATCTTGGCAGAAGGTATTCAGTCCATCAAGAGCAAGATATTCACTCAGCCACATTCCAGTTGCATTGGGGATCATGGGAATGAAGGAACAGTCTCCAAACTTGTTTATCATCTAACAAAGGTTGACCATTAAATATATTAGTTCTTTCCTGACTTTTCGTAACTCCAGAGCACAACAACACAGACATAATTCAAGAGAGTATGTTTTTTGTTTGACACCCACATTCTAGATGCAAACGCATAAGAATGTCCTACAAGCAGCTTAAAGAATGTTGCAATCTCACGCGGTTTGTCTAGCTATAGTGCAACCAAAGAAAATATGGTGCATTGACTCTAATTCAGAGAAAAGGATGCAGTCTTGAGATTATGCATATGTCTCCCTTTTAAACTGTCTCTAGCCATCAGTCATTTTGTGCTAAGAACCACAAAAAGATATGGATCCTTGGTATAAAAACTTGAACCATTCCTCCAAAACTGATAATTTTGTAAAATGTGATGTGGAATATTTTTTTTGTCACTATAGTGCAAAATGAGAGTATCACACTCAGTGTATAACAAATGCAAGAGGCTAAACCTTCCATGCTGATTGTCCTACCTTTTTTATAGCCAAAGATGTAAAGATCAAAATATTGTACTTCCAAAGGGGAGGAACCACACTAGCAGTTTTTCGATCTCCAATCTTCCATCTATAGCCAAACTTGATTGACTGACGTCCCACTTTAGCCCTTTCCAAAATATGTAAGCTCCAAGCTATCACTACATAAGATATTGGGATTTTGGGTGTTATATTTGTGGTCTACAGTATATTTCCAAAGCTTTCCTTCATCCTATGAGTATCTCATAATCCAATAACTCAGCAGACAAAGAAGGACATTGGCGAGATGAGGAATTCCAATCCACCAAAATCCTTCTTGAGATTAACTTACAACTAGCCAAGTGCATTTTCATATGTCCCCAAACATCATTCTATAAAAAATGTCCATTTAGGAATTAATGAGTTCAAGCGCCTATCTAGAGAACTTAAAAATAAATAAAGCGGGTAAATTCGAATGCTTACTAAATAAGCTTTAATGAAAGTTACCCTAGCAGCATAGGACAAGAGCTTGGCCCTCCAACCAACAATTTATTTCCAGTGACTTATCTATGAAAGGTTGGAGGTCTTCCCTTCCTAACTTATCATAATACAGAGGAATCCCTAGATACTTTATAGGGAACTCCTTAACAGAGCATCCAAAAATATGAGTGAATGCTGCAAAAACACTGTAGGTCTTTGATACGTCTCAAACGTATCTATAATTTTTGATGTTCCATGCTGTTATTATATCAATTGCTACATGTTTTGGCTACACTTTATATCATTTTTATGCATTTTCTGGGACTAACCTATTAACAAGATGCCACAGTGCCAGTTCCCTGTTTTCTGCTGTTTTTGGTTTCAGAAAATCTATTAAGGAAATATTCTCGGAATTGGACGAAACAAAAGACATCGTCAATAATATCACGAGGAGATCACGGAGTCCAAAGGGGAGTCGGAGCAGACCCACCAGGGGGCCACGCCACACTAGGGCGCGGCCCAGGGTGGGCCCGCGCCCCCCTATGGCGTGGTGGCCCCCCTCGGCCACCGACGCCGCCTCTTCGCCTATATATTCTCCGCGACGCGAAAACCCTATTGCGGTCGATCATATTCCACGAAAAGTTCCGTCGCGGCCGTCATCGTTAATCTCAGATCGGAGGAGTTCTGAAGCTCTTCCCGGCACCCTGCCGGAGGGGAGATCATCACCGGAGGGCTCTACATCACCATGCCTGCCTCCGGAGTGATGCGTGAGTAGTCCACCCCTGGACTACGGGTCCATAGCAGTAGCTAGATGGTTGTCTCTCTACCTTGTGCCTCCATGTTTAGATCTTGTGAGCTGCCTAACATGATCAAGATCATCTTATTGTAATGCTAGATGTTGTGTTTGCTGGGATCCGATGAATATTGATACCATGTTTATTCAAGTTGTTTATCTATGTGCTCTTGATCTTGCATGCTCTCCGTTGCTAGTAGATGCTTTGGCCAAATAGATGCTTGTGACTCCAAGAGGGGGTATTTATGCTCGATAGTGGGTTCAGTCTCTAGATATCTGGATCAGTGACAGAAAGGTCTAAGATGGTAGATGTGCTGTTGCTACTAGGGATAAAACATTGGTGCAGTGTCCAAGGGCACTTGTATTGATTACATTACACACTTTACTTCATGCAATAATCTGTTGTTAGCAACTTAATACTGAATAGGATGCGGATGCTGCCTTGAAGGTGGATTATTTAGGCATAGATGCTGTTGGAATAACGGTCTATGTACTTTGTTGTAATGCCCAACTAGATTTCATAGTAGACATCTTGGCATGTATTGCATTGTTATGCCCTCTCTATTTGTCAAATGCCCAGCTGTAATTTGTTTACCCAACATGCTAGTTATCTGTTCTGAGAGAGACACCACTAGTGAACTGTGGACCCTGGTCCAATTTCCTCATACTGTTTACACAACCTGCTGCAATCATCTGTTTCCTGTTACTGGCTGTGTTTCCTGCTGTTTTCCACACCATACGTTTAACTCTTTGTTTCTGCAAGACCGGAGAGATTGACAACCTCTCTGTTTCGTGTTGGGCAAAGTTCTTGATTGTGTCTGTGCAGATTCCACGTTGGTGCAAGCTCCCTAGCGCCAGGGGGAGTCAACATCAACAACCTTCCAATTGATCGTCAAGTCCTACTGGATTGATAACCTTGGGTAGATTTCTCAAGGGAAAACTTCTGCTGTTTACATCATAACCTTCCTCTTGGGGTTCACCAACACGTAGCCATCAGTCTTCCCTTCCTAACTTATCATATTGTTGAATTTGAACCATAAATGTTTTTTAGGCAGAAGTGTAATGCCACCAAAATTCAGCTTGTATGGTGCCAACTCACCTGTTTTCAGCTGATCAAACATTTCCATTATGTCATTTTAATAATTTCCCAAAAGGTTTGATAAAACTTGACATGAGTCACTTGTAAATATGTAACTGTGGTTCTCCCCTTTTTTTCTGGGGTTTTATCATAGAGGCAGTAGGAGCCTTTCCTACTGTCACAATTTTTTTTAAAAAAAACTTGACATGAGCCCGTCTTATCCTGGAGCTTTGTGTTCCACTTGGGTAATAGCATCATGTACTTCCTTCTATGTGAAGTCCGCAGCAAAGATGCTATTATCCATAGGAGACAACTGCCGTAATATGATTCTCGTCAAGCAAAAAGTTGTTCTGAGCCGGTGATCCAAGCAACTACTTTTGTGGTTTTCTTCCCCAATAATAGTTCCTCGTTTTGCTCAAGTTGAAATATTTTTCTTCGATGTTTTACCATTAACAATAAGGTGGGAATATTTCATATTATTGTCACCTTCTTGCACATGTTTCACTTTAGCACACTGAGCCCACTTAGTTTCCTCCTCGCGACGGAGTTGAGCTATCAATTGCAACCCTCAAACCTCCCTTTTGAACGTGTAAAGAGGAGTTGACTCAGCCATAATATCTAGCTCATCAATAATTCGACTTAGTCTCTCCTTCTCTTTTTTATGAACAACACTAAGATTCTTAGTCCATCCACGGAGCAAGCGCCAAAGATATCTAATCCTATTTTGCCATCTTGCAGTCGGGTAGTTCCAGTCTTTACTAAAATCCACTTTGCCACAATCATCTCATAGAAACCATCTTGTGGTAACCAAGATAGTTCAAAATAAAATTGCGCTTTTGTTTCCTAAGTGGGCTTGATCCCTAGAATCAATCAACAACGGTGGGCAGAGTATCGAAACGACCCGGTTCACCGGGGTCGACTCTCAAGGCTAGCGTATATAGGAGAGAGAAACTAAGAGAATGAGCCCCCGATGGGTCGTGTGATCCACCTGTATTTTTTTTAGAAAAGACACCCAAATGCATCTTATATCTAATATTTATGAAGGAAAACAGCTGGTAGAAAGGAGATATAACTCAACGCAACATGGCCAATACAAAAATAAAAAATACGTTGAAACTCATATTGTTCGTATTTTTCCTCCGATTGTCACGACTGTCGGATCTTGAAATATGCACTGAACAAGCATCAAAATACTGGGTCACCTGCAAATGCCCCTCGCCAAACAAGGCTTTGAAGACCGCAATAGCCACTCACCGCAAACAACGAGATCAAATATATGCAGATGGAACATCGGCTGTGGACACACCTCAAGCAGCAGCACAAGCTTGCAATCCTGCACCACCAGTTCAGCGGGTTGGAAAAACCGAGCCTTGCCGTAGACCCAAACAAATGAATAGATCGGAGATGTCCCACCAGCGAACAACTTCCTTCGACGGACACACCAATTTGCAATATCCAATAGAAACCAACAGATCCGACATCACTTATCCTCGCCGGCTCTTAGCCAACACCAGATACGTTGATAAGGTAGTGAGAGGCCGGAGAAACCTTATTTTAATGTGCCATCCTCGCCACCACCTCGTTGATACCGTTCGGGAGACCAAAACCAAAAACTACCAGGACCTTACAACAGCACCAAAATCAGGTTCGAGATCCCACCCCTCCCACCGCAAGAGCGGCAAACGGAGGAGGCGGGTCAGATCGGGGCGGCGGCTAGGAATGAATCCTAGGTCGCCGCCTCTCTATTTTCTTTTTCCGTCGCAAGAAGAAACAATCTGGTGGGCTACTCGAAAAAAAATGTCGCGTTTAGCTTTTTCCTTGTGATCCACATGTTTCCACCAGTCTGTTCAATCTCCTTTCTTGCAGGAGGCATTCTCCCTGATCGTCCTAACACGCCGGAAAAACGTCCTGATCCAAAGCCGCAACCATGACCGGAACCTGGAGCACCAACTTCTCCTCCCCGCCGCCACCTGCTGATCAAGGAAACCAACACACAGCGTTACTGGAGGAGTACGAATCTAGACATACGGTGTCGTGCAAATGCATCACAAGAAATGTCTGTCGCGCTCACTATGTGATCGCCGTCTTCGTCGCTGCCGGCGCCGGGATCTGCTCGCTTCCATTCGCCCCACCCCAGCACCGGCGGCCCTGACGACGATCGCTGCCCGCCGCCGCGCCGCCGCAGGTGCTGCGCGTACGCGAGCAGCATTGCCCGGCGGTTATAGCCGCCGCCCAAGGCGCGCGTCTTGGCTCGAGTGGCCGTTGACGACGACGTCGCGATGCAGCTGCCGGGACGGCGTCGCGGTAGCTCCTCGTAGGCGGTCACGACCACCTTCTTGGCGGCGTCCATGGGCGAGCGCGTCGGCATTGACGTGCGTACGTCTGATCTGAAGCCTGGACCGTGTTGGTCGTGAGGACAGGGTCAACAATATAAGGGGCGCTTAAGCGAGAGCCTCGGCATGCAGGCACAACTTCGCGACTGAAATTAGCAGGCGGCGCGGCCAGGCAAGGTCGCTGTCGGTCTCTCACAGTCACAAGACAGAGGCTGCTAGCTGTTCTTGACATAGGCAAAATATTTATGTCATTATGTGCCTAAATATGATAGGGACATGCAAGGCAAGCACAGTCAGGGGAAGACTGATTTTATGGGATGCATTGACTAGTGTGGGACTTTTGTAAATGGGCCCTAACCATTTTACAAAACCAATAAAAATGGCCCCTACTCAATTTACTTCCTACCTTTTAAAAACCATTACTTCCTTCCTTCATGTCGAATGTCTAATCAGGAAAGAAGCTACTCCCTCCATTCTAAATTAGATAACTTCCATTTGTTAAAATGTGAATGTATCTATACTTGTAACGTGTCTAGATACATTCACATGTGCGCAAATATGTGGGCAAATAGAAGTAATCTAAATTGGAACTGAGGGAGTACTTATTTATCGCCATTATTGGCGTGTTTTCTGGCTTCACGCCTATTTACACGAACACGTTTGTGCGTGCCCTCTGAAGACAAGCGTGATGCATCGCAAGCTTCCGAGTGAGGCCGGATTTCATACGCAAGGCAGTAAACCGGTGTTTTTTAAACCAAATGTCTCGCTTGTTCAGGAGGGACCCGTCGAAGCTCGGGGCAACGATTGGTTGAGATAGATTGATTCGCTCGCCTCTAAGTCGGTTTTCGATCAAGATGCATGAACGAGTTCGCGGTAACGGATTCACCGTAATGAACGGAAGTAGGGGAAATTAGGACATGAGATAAAAATACATGTAAAGGTACGATTGATTGGATTTCTATGTTAGGTTACAACCCCTCCGTCACCCTCACATTATATGAGCTGAACTTCCCGTGCAAGTACGTCACGGTTTTTTGAGCTCAATAAAAAAAAACCTAGGCAGGTTCCTCCGGCTTCGTACTGGACCCCGAACTTGAAGCGCCTCGTAGGGTCGAGATTCCTCCCATGTTGAGCTTGCCTTCCTTACTCTTGCGTTGGGTTGTGGGCTTCACCGTTTCCGGCCGTCTTCCTGCCGCGTCGGCATCGTCCGTGGGCTAGCTCGCCTGCGTCGACTCTCAAGCCTGAGTTGGCAGCGACTCACATAGGTTTATGAGCTCTACTGAACCTTTCCGCCAGCTAGCATTTTCTAATTTCCACGTATATATGGTCTTGCTCCCCCTTATTCAGCCACCATTTCAAATGCCCAACTTGTTGCTATTTCCAAGCTCTACAAAGTGCGTGCATCCACCCAGAATTAGTCCTTCAAAAGTCCATCTTGACAGTCGGACAAAAACGACAGCCATGAAGAAACGGTAATAATCGAGAGCAACAGAAGAGTAACATTGTTTTAGTACACACCTAAAAGCCAGTATGGTCCAAGAAAAACATGGATTGGTCATCAAAATTTCCTAAAAAAGGACTAGGACTACTCGTCAAATTAACGAGGTAAACCAATTACTACCAGTGGTTGTCCAGTTCAATTCATCATCAAAGAAAATAGAGTCAAAACTCAAAACAAATCCAGGGAGGCAGGGACCTTTGCTTGCGTACCAGTGATATAGTGTCGGAGACGCCGCTTATCCGAAGGCCCGATGAAAATTATTCGGTCTGGACTGATATGCGGTAATAGTTCGGATCATAAAAACAGCCCAACTCACGTATTGGCCGGAATTTTTCAGCCGAGACTCTGCTAGGGAATACGACGAGAGCTGCACATTGGACACCGTTTCCTTGTTAGCATGTGTTAGTGATAGCTGTCTCCATATCCCCGACCCCAGAAGTCCTTCAAATAAGTTGCCCGCGCCGCCGGCGGCCGGCCACCGCCGAGCGCCGCTGCCGTTGACAGGCAGTGGACGCCGGATGGGACAACGCCGCGCATTCACACGCTTCTCCACTGGCCCTCACGTCCACGCCAGCGGCAGCCATTCGTTTTACCCCATCGCCTCTCCCTCTGACGGGCGGGACCCACGCTCCTTCGCATCGACCCTTTCCTTGTTACCGCGGGGCCACTCTACCGCCGCTGGTCGTCGCAGTCAACCCGCGTCCAGCCAACCCCACCTCACGGCGAGGCCAACGTCGCCACGTCACTGGCCACGGGCCCCCACCCGCACTTGGGCCCACCTGGCATTGAACCCGCGGGGGCCCTTTCTTATTGAAAATTATTCACCACCGCGCCACCGCGCACGCCACTTCCCCGCAAGCAGCCGAGCCGACGGTGACGCGACGCGAGCGCTCCCCCAATCCCCAAATCCTGCGGCGCGACGGCGAAGCGCAAGCTCAAATTCGACGCGCCCGCCCCCCATGGAGCTCGGCATCTAGGTGCGGTCCGGCCCGGCTTATGGACCCAGATGTTCTCGTGGGGCCGTAAGCAGTCCTCGCCCGCCTCCTCCTCCGGCCGCCGCGGCGGGGACAACGCCGCCCCCATGGACTCCTGCAGCCGCCGCAGCGGCGGCGGGAGCGGCAGCGGGAGCGGGAGCGGGAGCCGCGGACGGAGCCCGCGCCTGGAGCGCCGCAACGCCGCGAAGCACATCGACTACGAGGCGGGCGGGGGTGAGTCCGTGTCGGCGTCGTGGTCGTCCTCGACCTCGTCGGCCGAGCGGTCTCCGGGGTTCCGGCCCACGCGGTCGCTCGACCTGGCGGCCAGGGGCGGCGGCACGGACTTCCGCATCAGCGGCAGCGCGGAGGGGGAGGTGGACGAGCTCTGCCGCAGCCTGGGCTTGTCGGGCCCCGAGGACTTCGCCATCCCCGTTGACGCCTGGGAGGCCCGCAAGGCGCGCTCCAGCTCCGACCTCTTCTCCCGCCCCCGCCCAGACACGTCTGCTCCTCCCGGGGAAGACCCCTCCCCCATCGTCCGCTCCACCTCCGCTCCCGAAGGCCCGTGGCCCGCGCCCCTCTCCTTTCCCGAACCCATTCCTGAGGAGCCCAGCCACTCGTCCTCCACTTCCACCGCCACTGACTCGGTGGACGAGCTCACCGTTGCTGCGGCGCTACTGGAATCGCCCAACAAGGCTACCCCGACGGTTGCTCTTTTGGATCCCCTCGCGGGCCTGTCACTCCTCTCGCCGAGAAGGGGAGGCGGGGACGTCGGGATCCGGGGCGTCCGGCCGCCACTGCTCTCCACGCCTCCACCGATCACGGGGCTCGCGCTGCCACCGGTGAGGCGGCCGTCTGTGGCTCAGATCACGAGCGGATCGGCCTGGGACATTGTGAACTCGTTTGCTCCCAGGGAAGAGTCTTATGAACATGTTGAAACACTTCACGCGTCTGACACAGAGGAGGAGGATATCCCCGAGGAGACCGATGAAGGGTTCACAGGGGCTGAGGGAGAGCTTAAAGGGTGGAGGGTAGGAGAGACCTTTGAAGGATTCACCGGGACATCCTCATTGTCGACAACCAATGATGATGATGCATCAAGCACGAATACAGAGCCTGTGTTCAACATCTCGCCGAATGGCAAGTTCAAGCGAAACATCAAGTCATGGATGCGTGGTGCGCTTCTGGGGAGTGGCTCATTCGGGACGGTGTACGAGGGGATCAGTGAGTAAGTAGAAATTCTTTAATTGACATTTCATTGTCGGTGCATCTTATGCTTTTTTGCTTTCTTGTGGATCCATGGAGGTACTGCAATCTTCTGTCTAATTTAGGCATCTTAAAAATAGACCTGTTATTCCCCTTACATCATGGTTAATTTGATTAAAGATAAGCTTAGCTTGTCTAAACAGCCCTCGTATACCGTTGCTAGGGCAGCCAGCTCATCATTTAGTATCTAGATTTTACAAGTACACAGCATTATATGATGATCGTTCTATGAGCACCAAACATCTTTTTGGGTAACTATGTGCATCGTTGCTTTGTTTGGGGGTGCGGTGCTCATAACAATTCTGATATGCGCTGTTATGTTTGTTAAAAAAAAAACATTTAGCACACACACATGATCATGGGGTACTAAAAATATAATATGTCCCTAAAAACCTTATGTATGTGCTATACGCCCCTTGCTAGCTTCTCGGGGTAGAAACAATGGGAGATGTGCATCCATGCCCATTCTGTAATTTCAAAAGACCAAGAAAGAGTGAGCAGAGCACTGGAAGTGTTACTGCTATAGTAGCATGTCTGGCATAACAAATGTTGATTTGACATACTTGTCTACATGTTCTTACCATGATTACTGATAAGTCATAAAGCTCACAGTAATCTGGGCAGACTTGGGATGGAAGCTGTTCTCAATATGACTCAGACAAAGAAGCTTCATAGAACGATCATGATATAATCTGGGCAGACTTGGGATGGAAGCTTCATATTAACTCTTGAGTAGTTGTTACTGAATGATTTATATTATTATTACTGTTTGACTGATATAGGGAGAACTAAGTTGGGCTTCAGGGAATTAGTTTGGTTTTGAGATAATATTTCATATGGTATGTTACTAAACAAGCTTCATATTAACTCTTGGCATCACTAACCCCAATGTGCTTCCATGCCCTACAAAGAAGCTTGATAACTGCAATGGTTGTGAGTACCCATCGTTCTATGGTGTTGGGGTAGGGGCACTCGACAGTTGATCACGAAGAACTAACAAACAGAATAACATAATCAACCAGCTGAGCAATAACAAAACATGACTTCTGATTATCCCTTCACAGTAAACATTTTTATTCGTTACGAAATTCTTAGGAGTGAGCAAGTATACTTTCTTGTTTCTGCTGTACCACTGATAAGCATTAATATAATATATTCATTGGTATCTTTTACTGAATATCTCTGCAGTGAGGGTGCGTTTTTTGCTGTTAAGGAAGTGTCTTTGCTTGACCAAGGAAGCAATGCGCAGCAGTCTATCCTTGCACTCGAACAGGTTAGCCGCTGTTCTTGATTTGTCTCATAGTATTAATCATGATCTGCTGTTTCCTATGTTACATTTCACATGCTCTGACATCTTCTAAAGCTTTTTTTGTTGTTGTTTATGCACTGCTTTGATTTTCTGTTTTTTGCTTCTTAGGAAATTGCTCTGCTTAGTCAGTTCGAACATGAAAATATAGTCCAGTATTATGGAACTGACAAGGTATATTCCCCGCTCCTTTTGACGTTGCTTTGGTTCTGCATCCCAATTTTACAATTTTTTTTGATTTAAGTAGTAATTATCTGTGTTTGTTAGCAATAATGTTCAAAATTAAAATGCAGGAAGAATCAAAACTCTACATTTTTATTGAGCTCGTTACACAAGGTTCTCTTTCGTCACTCTATCAGAAGTATAAACTGCGAGATTCACAAGTCTCTGCATACACAAGACAGATTCTCAATGGATTAGTTTATCTTCATGAGAGAAATGTGGTCCACAGGTATAATGCTACTCTTCTTCTGATTTATGTTGGAAATAATTGGTGCTTACAATGCTGTTGCCATAGCCAATAATTTTGTCCTTTGTACATCCTTTTTAATAATGAATAATGTGCAGGAAATATGAGCTTTTAATCCCATGTGTCATGCAATTATAATGTGAATAGCACAACATTAGTCAGTGTCTGCTCCACCTTAAGAATGTGTCATCCACAATAAACTCCTGGAGCTTAAGTAGGTTCTTTTGGCTTATAAACAAATAAAGCTCTTTGTATATTGGACCTTATACTTCTTTCTTTGTGTTCGTTTTTTTGGGTCGCATGAGAGGGTAAGATATGGAGTTGAATCACAGTTCTTGCTAAAGACATCTCTTATTGCGTTAAAGACATCCCTTATTGCATCACATGCTTTGTATGAGTATCTTCTATACTGTACTTTGGGATTGTTAAGCACAAATAAACATATACAATGATGAAGTACAACCTACATGTAAGCCAAGTACTATCACACTTGGTCATAGTCTAGTCCTGTTAGAAGCACAGCAACCAGTTAGTTCACTATCATCATTTTGGGTACTCCACTTCATACGAGCAAGTAAAACCTTGACTTTCTGACTGGAACCCTGGATACGGCGCTGTTGCTAAATCATGCACAGGGACAGCTTGCTGTCTTTTTTATCTCATCATTTTTTGTCTCTTTTTGTTTTGCATTGATTCATTGAATATGTCATTTTCAGTGATTCCATTACCACAAGGGAATACTGAGAATGCACCAGTCAAACATTTCGAGAATTTGCTGTTTTAAACACCCATAAATCTATAATTCTATGATTTTACATGGATCGCTTATTTATTTTCTGTTTTTATAACCCACTTGAAATGCCAATTTTGCCCTCTATGTCGATGAAGTGCATTTTGTTTTTGTTTTGAGAAATGCACAAGTATGTTTAACCACACGTACCTAAGCACCTGAAGCCTGCTGCATATGAACACGTACATGTGCACTACTATTGCCTAACCCAATTCACCAAAGGTCAGATCAGTAAATGAGATAGCTCTAGACTATCCTACTAGTACATAAATTAATAGACACCCTCATCTGCTCGTGGAGGACCGCAAGGCGAGTACCAGAGTTGGAGCGGCAATGTGCTCTGTTCACCTGCTACATGCTTTGGATTTACACTTGAAAGTCACGGCAGCATGTAGTTATTCTCCCTTGGTTATAACATCAAGATGATTGTCGGCCTGAACAAGGCATCACCAAACATCATTTATGACGGCAGCTTGTCTGCCCTGTGCTCTGGTCAAGCCTGACCTGTACGGTGTACAAACATAGCAACCACACCTTCAGCACTTGAAAAGGCTCTCGTGTTTTTAGTACTCCCTCCATTCCAATGCTGCTGGCATAAACGATGTTTAGGATATTTCAGTGTGGACTACATTCGGACTAAAATAAGTGAACCTATACACTAAAACGCGTCTAGCCGTCTAGATACATACGAATCAGAAAAAAGCTAAAACATCTTATAATTTGGAACAGAGGGAGTACAATGTTAGGCATTATTTGCTCTAGAGGGAAAGTTGATATTAAAGGTAGGTGGAAAATAAGCAAAAATATGAAGGAAAGGAATAAAGGATCGATCATAGAATTACCACTGTTTAGATTGGTAAATCTAAGAATTACATTTAAGCTGATGCCAAAATCTTTGGACGATCCTCAATTTTCCCTTCACACAAAACTTCTGATTAATTGAGACAATTCTTTGTACTCAGAGATATCAAATGCGCCAATATATTGGTTCATGCAAATGGATCAGTAAAACTTGCAGATTTTGGATTGGCAAAGGAGGTGAGCCTTCTTGCTTCTACAATGTTATTTGCACTTCTTCAAATGAGAAATTGTCTTATGTACTACTTTCTTGCTGTTCAGATGTCTAAAATTAATATGCTGAGATCATGCAAAGGAAGTGTTTATTGGATGGCGCCTGAGGTAAAACTATGCTGATCAAATTCAAGTTATCTGATTTTGATGTTATTTTGCAATATTCAGTAACAGTTGTGTGATACCTTTTAATAAGCACCCAAGTTCTAAATGCACCTTCCCACTTTCAGGTTGTTAATCCAAAAAAAACGTATGGGCCTGCAGCTGATATGTGGAGCCTGGGCTGCACTGTGTTGGAAATGCTAACCCGCCAAATACCGTATCCTAATGTAGAGTGGGTATGTCATATTATAACTTCATAGGTTTTGGTTCTCTGGTATTGACTTGCCGACAAAAATAAAAAGAAATATGTATTGCTGTTACTGCTATTATCCGTTAGACCTTATTTTGATGTGTAGGATATTAACTAGTGGGATGGGAAGAATTTCGAAATTAAGTTAAAGAAAAAATGCAGTTCCCTATATGAGTTTGTGATAAAGATGCAGTAGGATGCCAACAGATTCTTGTCCTTTTTTCTTTAAATAAATCGATGTTGGGATCTGGGATCTCTCCATGTACTTGCTGCTGTAGAACATGGGGAAATCATCACCTTTTCCCCTTCCAAGCCTGAAGCATTATCCAGTATAGCTCTCCTATGTATGTGGCACGTATATCAATAATAACCTTATGCCTTTAAATTTTTATGAATTAAATAAGTTGGACCTGCTGCTGGTTGAACCATTGTCTCTTTTTTCTTTTTATTTATTATTGAGGTGAAAATTGGACATTATTAGTGTGGAGTATTTTGGTTCTAAAAATTAGTGTGTGCGTGCGCGTAACTCGTTTGAGATTTAACCTACTTGGTATTGATCTTCGGCTCTCAGCTAATGTGTTTATTTTAACTTGGCTCTCCACTAAAGTTGCTTTGCTACTTGCAGACAAATGCTTTCTTTAAGATTGGAAGAGGAGAACAACCTCCCATGCCCAGCTATTTGTCAAAAGAAGCTCAAGATTTCATCGGCCAGTGTGTAAGAGTTGATCCAGACAAGCGGCCTACCGCATCAGAACTTTTGGCACACCCATTTGTTAACAGGCCACTTCGAGCTTCTTTTGATTCTTTGTCTCCTCCGACAAATAGGCAATAGTACTGATAGTGTGGTGTCTCCGTTTGTCCAACCTCGGCTCAGCTCTTGAACAGGTAAGCTGTTTATTTCTGCCAAACAAATGGACAACCTTCCTAGATGTTAGCTGTCCATTTTATTTAGTTAGATCACATAGCTGATAGCCTATTATTTTGCAGATCTTTTTTTGAAACAAGATTGTTTTGCAGATCTTCAAGATCTCGATTCACGGTGCCATACGTTAGGAGGGTGTGTAGTCAAATAGGATCAGTGACCTTTTTTGTTGGATTGTTTGTGTATTTTTTTTCCCATAGGCAAAGTTTCTTCTTGTACACTCAATAGATTTTGTACAACTTAGTGGAAAAGAGTTGGAATTGCAGTGATATTAGGGTGACCCCGTGTTTGTAAATGTTTGAGCTCATCATTCTTTACCCCATGGCTTGTTGCTCCTTAAATTAACCGGAGCATTATATTGCCTGGTATTCTTTACTCACAGTGGGTGAAAAATTCCATTTTTTTTTTCTGGTGTCACTTATCCGCCACATTGTCTAGCGATTATCTGCTGTATGTAAGAGAAAAGGGCGTGGCTGCCTTTTTCTTCAGGTCGCATTTGACGGGGCTGCGACTGGATCATCGCATGAGATGCTAACTACTCCTACTACATTTCGTACCCTGAAACCTGTAGTGAATAGTGGAACGAGATTTAAGGTCCCGTTTGGTTTATGAACTAATTTGCACATGGTGGCCGGCCGCTAAATAATCGTGGTTTGACTAAACAGGAGACAGTTTCGGTTGATTCCTTCCGTAAGTAGTAGAGCGTGCTTTACTCCATCCGTTGAATTACGTGGAGTAAAGCTTGAACCAATCAATTGTAGTAGTATTTGGCAAGTACCACGGGAAAACAAATCCGTATTGAGGGCTCATGAATCATTGGATATCAGCAAAAACACCAGACAATGGTCGAGATGGGTAAGCAAGCTAAAACACCTCCTGCCAAAAAGACTCGTGTTTTCTGCGCCACAAGTGAAGTGAACAGCACCGTGCCTGTATTCTGTAGAGTGTGCTCGTAGCCATGGTCCCTGCTGGCCATACGATACGGATGGCGAACTACTCGCCCAGGGCTCGAGCCCGGTCGCCGTCGATCCCGCGAGCGTCTTCTTCGTCTCGCCGTTTTGTCCTGCTCGCGCGAGTCGTGAGCCACGCTGACGGCGACGCCGACACGCCACGCACCGCCCGCAAAACCCCAAACGCACGCCGCATCGGCCCGGAAATCAAAACCGTTAGCGCGCGCAGGCCCGGACTTGTGCTGTACTACGCCGCCGCACGGCAAACCGGGCGAAATCCCAGCGATATACGCATCCATCACGTGTGCCCCGCCCCCGCCCGTTCCGTCCGCAATAAAAATGAGCGAGCGAGTAAATCACGCGGCCGCGCTTATTCCGGCGCAGGACGGGACACGCGGTTGCCGCATGCCCCAGCACCGCCGCTGAAGCAAGCAGAGTAGCAGCCGGACCGAGGCCGAGAGTGGAAAGGGAAAGAGCCTTTGCCTACCTGGCGCGCGCGCGGCGCCCGAGGAACTGAGCTGGTGGCGCTCATGAGGAGGGCGCAGCAGGGGCAGGGGACGCCGGCGCCGGGGGTGGTGCGCGCGTCGCCTGCGTCCAGTTTCCGCCAGCTCGACGACGCCTTCCTGCAGGTCAGTCATCCCTCCACCCAAACAAAATCATCTCAGGGAAGGGGACTGAGGATCAATGGAACAGTCCTACGTGATGAGGCCGCTCTGCTCTGTCCGGCGGCGGTCCATCGCCGGCCGGCCTAGCGGTAGCGGAGCGACTTCGCTCGTTTTACGTCTGCCGGCGCCGCGTGCTGGGCTCCAGACTGCAGTTTTTTTTCTTTCTTTCGATAATACACTTCGTTGCAGATGCACGGGAGATTTCCTTTGCTGCATGCCTTCTGCTCTACAGGTTCATACGATCTGGTTTGGTGTGCAATTGACGCGTGATGTTCTGAATTTTCCGGCGACGAAACCTGTTCAGCCCCGCGTTCGTAATCCAAGTGGATGATGATAAATATTATATTTTCGTGGTTACTTTTTCATAGAAGGTTATGGAATGAATGAATAATATGTCACACTCCAACAGAAGCCAATTCACTGTTCTGTCAATTTTCCCCTAGCTATCTCATAACTACTCGTTCAAAACCTAGCTTCCGTGCATTTCATGTTTTTTTAAGCAGCTCCTGCATTTCAGGATGAGAACAAATGAACAATGCAATTATGTTACAGCGAGACGATGGAGTATGGTGACGGCGTGGCATAATTTTAGGCATCTGCACCTTGTTGGGCTATTTTGACTTGCACGGCATAGCCTCATAGGTTGAGATAAGAACATGAGTGTTACACATATGCGGATATGCCGCCATGTCAAGTGACACAGATTCGTATCACGGAGCTGCTATGAATGTGACATTTAATTTAATTGATTTATTATGTTTCCATTTTCGGAAAACAATTGATAAATCGACAAGGTTAAAAAATGTCATATGCTGGAATTTTTAATGTCAAATTTTCAGCTTAAGTCATTGTGCTCCATTGAATGAGAACAAAGATTACAATACGTGCTTTGCTATTTAATAACCGGTGACAAAATTCAACGAGCTTAGTGATGAACAAAGGATGTGGTGCTTGCCAACTGTATGGCTGCCACAATGGTACACCAGATGTACATTTATACTACAAATCTATAGAAACCATTTGATGTATACAGTTTGTAAAGAAAATTTTGTGAGTGATAAACATAAGGTATACTTCGCAAAAAAAAAGGACTTACATGAGATATACATTCCGCTGAACCTTTTAAAATTTCTTATGAATTATGTATCAAAGTTGAATGGAATATAGCTGCATGTTCCACGAATGTTAATCGCATATTTCGCTCGATTTACAGCTAAAAATAAATAAAATGTCTATGTTTGTAGTACTAAATGTGAATCCAAAACTCAATCACAGACTTATTAACCAATGGTAGACTGTATAGTGATGTTCCTCCGTTTTTTTTTCATAGTATATTCCTAGGGCAGATACTTTCCAACTACATCCTCTGTTTCTAAATATAAGACGTTTTGGAAGGCTAAAATAGCCTACCAAAATATCTTATATTTTGGAACGGAGGTAGTACTTTCTTTTATAGTATCACTGTAATGAAATTATCTTTCTTGGTTAGTATACATATAAATTTATGCTAACAACTTATTTGGCTCCCACTAGTGTGAATCGTAACACGTTCTTTCCTATTTTCAGTTATTACCTGCTTTGTATTCAACTGATGTACTGTCTGGATTTTCTTTTGATGTCTATTTTTGTTTCAGAAACAAACAAAAATCTGGCTTGGTGAAGTTCTCCATCTTAGGTTTGATGAAGATATTTTGGTTGCAGACCTTCTAGGTGATGGAGAATTACTGTAAGATTCTTGTTTCTTCCCCAGTCCTTCCTATAGGAACAAATTCAGTATATAATTTTAGTATGCAGTTATTAGCACTTCCTAGCATGTAATCATTGTACTTGGTAATATTACTTCGTAGGATTTTTTTACTGTAATGCGCACTAATGAAATCTTGGTTCTCAGTGATTTTTTTTTACATTCTTTAGCTAACGCCTGATAGTTTTTCTTGGGACAACTGATTCAATAGATGTTGTATCTATCAACAACCACCGACTTGTCAAAAAAAAAAAACCACCGACTGTGGATGTCAAAAAGGAAAACTACAGACATTGTTTCAGGAGATGCTTGGAAGCAATTTATAGTTGGAGTACCGATGAACAAAACTCTTAATATAGCTGTTATTCCCTTTCCCATCTAAAAACCCAGCTCTGTGCACGTATATTTTCCCTTAGGCTCTGGTTAATTATGCAGTTTCCATATTGTAGAATTATGTATGAATTTTCTTGGTCTAGCTGAATTGCCATACTAGTTATCTTGTTTTATATGGGAAATAGTAATCCAAGTAGTTCCATATTCTGACACTCTTTTTTATTTCATTAACTTCTGATAACCTTGATTCTGCTTGTTATATTTGCTGACAGATTTCAAGTTTCAAAATTATTATGGAAAAGGCTTCTGAGAAAGAACAATGAACAACTGAAGCAATCAAAAGTTAATATGTATGAGAGAACTACTTCTGGTAAAAGCAATGGGAAATATACGCCGTATCCAAAAGTCGACTCGTTTCTAAAGGTATTGATGCTTTATTTTTTGAATGGTCGGTATTGATAATTTCATGTCCCTGTGATGCTGGGTTAATAGCCCTGGACACGCAGAATTGCTTGAGGAAGTGGAGATCTGTCCAAAGATTCCATCGCACAGTTTTCCCTCTCTTTTTCCCCAGAAAGCGGCAATGTCATATCATTTGCTGGCTTGATATCTCTTTTCGGAAAGGGCATCTTATCATAGTATTTTTCCTTTCCAGATATGCCAAATCCTTGGTTTAGCTGGGATTGATTTGTTTACACCTTCCGACGTGGTCGAGAAAAGAAATGTACGGAAAGTCTGTATGTGCATAAGATCTCTGTCTAAAAAGGCCAGTATGATGCACCTAAATGTAAGTGAACGCAACCTATCTAAACAGTCCTTTAAGCTTACTTACTGTTGCTCAATGCAAGTTATAGTGTTTAATCGAGTATTTCTGCTCCCTGGTGCCAGGTGCCTGATTTTGATATCGTAACTCGCACAATAGCCATGCCTAACTATATTGTCGGAGGCATCCGCAGAAGTCTGGAGCAACCGCAACGCAGTTCATCTTGTTCGAGTGGACACAGTCCGCGTGCCAATTCTGAAGTATGGCATCAGCTTGCAAACCCTCTGAATACGATGTTTTTACCTTGCTTTGCATGCTTGTACTGACTGATCATGTGCTTAACATCAATACTGTTCCTTTCATCGCCATTTTCCACAGAGCGTATTTGGAGAACAGAACGGGGACACACAGTATGACTCTGATGAAGCAGAAAGCAGTATCTTCCTGCCAGAACCTCAGAACTCTGTTCTTGAAGACGATCCTTCTGAGCTTCTGCAATCAGGAAATGCCCCCAAGGAAGAAAGCGAAGGCTACGGAGATAACGGACATGACATGCCTGAAGAGAAGTCGCTAGCTGAATCGGTGGGATCGCTTGACTTTGGCGGTATGGACACGGATTCTGTTGATTCAACTCCATTTTCGAACGACCAACTGCGCCGTTGTTCTGCTGAATTTTCAACAAACGGTCATTTAGTGTCTGACAGTGGCAAGAATGATCTGGAAGCTCCTAGGGCTGAAGTTTCTGAAAGGATTCCTGATGGACATGTCGAACCTTTGCATTATTCTGTCGAGGGAAATGGAAAAAAATCTGCTGATAATCTGCAGAAAGAAGGCGACGACGACCTCCAAAAGGACATTAGCACCACTGATCAAGATTGCGATGCTCCTCTCTGCGACAGGGAATCTGTATCTTCAAGTTGTGAAGAACCGATAATTGGATCAAACGGAGAGCCACCTGAGTTGAAGTTGAGTTCAGAGTCAGGTTTAATCCCAGGAGTTAGTATGGGTGGCCAATTACCAGCAGTTTCGGAAGGTGATACCGCAAGTCGAGGGCTGAAACATGAACTCAGCACTCGGGATACTGCTCGGGATCACATGGTACCTCCTTATATGGTAAACACTTCAAATATTATTCTTGTAAGTCATAACTTTTTTTATCAGAAATATCCCTACGGCAGCCCGTTAAGCATCTCTTACAATACAGGATTCTCCCGAGTCTGAAGAAAAACAACAAGATACAGTTGAGGACAAAAACACCGGTGATCATAAGCCCGAGAAGGATGCTCCCAAATCAGGGAGTAATGGGGTGCTAAAGTCAGTTGCTGGAGGAATCACGCTCATCGGGGCAGTGTTCTTCATAGCTCATCTCAGGTATGTGAGCATGAGAGACTAATAACCTGACACACGGAAAATTGTTAACAATCCATTTGCTCTTGCAGGAGAAGCAAGGGGACAAGCTTTACGGCAATCTTACCTTCACTTTCTGAAAAGTCGATTCAGAGCGACTCGAGGGCGAAGAACGTTGACAACGGAAAGACGACCGAGGTGTATCCCGGGGGATGGCTGAAAGTCTAGCAGGATGGATCACATTCACATATGCTGGTTGATTAATTGGTCGCAGTTTGGGAGCTCATATGTATCATGTAAATACATAGACCAACTGAAGTGACCAGAGTTTTTGCTTATACTCAGTAGCAGTTATGCATGCTGCGTCAAGTGATCTAAAATTAAAGGTGATATATATACTGTTGCTCTTCCCGTGTAAAGAATTGTATAGATGGTCAATTGATTACTGTCCTCCAGAATGAAAATCTGATAGTACCCAGAGAAAAGAGAGGCGGCGCTCTAGGGTCTAACCCTAGTCGCCGCTGCCGCTATCGTCTCCGCCTTTTTTGTCCGGTAATTAACGTGTCCCCGCCTCCTTTGTTTGCCGCTCTGGCAGAAGGAGGGGTGGGACCTTGGATATACGTTTGGCATTGACATTTTTTTATCACAAATCTACGCAAAGGTTCGGTTTCTCGGACCCTCTGTATTGGTGGTGGAGCATTGCAAGCATGTGCTGCTGCCTGGTGTGTGTCCCAGCCGATGTTCCATCTGCGTTTATTCGATCTCGTCGTTCGTTAGTTTGCGGTTTTCCAAAGTCTTGGTTTGTGAGGGCATTTGAAGATGACCCAGTTTTTTGCTGCATGTTTAGTTCATGTTTCAAACTCCGGCGGCCATCAAACAATCGGAGTAGGAATACGACCAGTATGAGTTTCAATGTATTTTTATTTTGTATTGGCAGTGTTGCACTAGTTTCTTGTTGGGCTGGCTAGATGGCTTTATACGTTCCCGTCGACAGCGAGTCGCCTGTGGTGACTTCGTCAATATCAAGATTAGAGCCGTCGGCTCAGTCTCTCGGAGGTGCTCATAGGGGTAGGGTGTGCGTGCGTGAATGTGTACGCGTGTATGTGAACGCAGTGGCGAAGCCAGCGACCAAAGCATGTGGGGTCAGACTGCCTATGTGAGAAGGACCAATGCCTAAATACCTATAAAATGAAGGTGTTTTGCACAAAAGCTGTGGGGTCTGACCCCCAGCTTACACGTAGCTCCGCCACTGTGTGAACGTCTGCGTTGTACTGTGTTTCGTAAAAAATTGCTTTATACGAATTAGAATTTTTTTCCTCGGTGGTATCTCCTTTGTAACAACTATTTTTTAATAAATAGTATTAGATATAAGATGCCTTTGTGTTTTTTTTTTTTTAAAGGTGAAAATCTTCGAGAGTGACTTTATGCGTGGAATTGCGTCGTCCAACAACTTGCATGGCCGGGCCTCGGGTGAGCCCGTGAGCCAGTGACGTGCCGATCCACGCCAAGGCCAAGCGAGAAACATGCGTCCACGAGCAAAGCGTGAACCGGGTTGGAGCCATCGGGACGCCACCGGTGACACGCAGCCACCGCAGCAGCACTGGCCGTCGAACCGCCCGTTCCAAGTGGGACGGAGCCAATGATCAGCATGCCGCCGTCACCGGAGAGACCCCTGCCGTCGCCTTGCATAGCGAAAACGATCGATTTCGTTTCTTCTTTTCGGAGAGCCCACCTCATGATCCAGCGTGCCGTGCCATGGCCGCCGAGCACCACCGTGAACAAACAGAAATAAAACAGGGCACAGACAAAAAGCGTGCGCTACCCCGGAAAGCGACGCCGTAGGGCAACCACTGTCGCGGCGGCATCAGAACCCGAGCTGACGAGTGAGCTACCCCAATTCCGTCTTATCCCGGGCGAGAAAAAAGTGAGCGAATCCACCAACCCGAGGAGCCAAGTTGCGCCGCGCCTACCTAAAATGGATTCAGCGCGCACCCGGGCAGCAGTCAATTTCGGCGTGCCTGGGAGTCAACCGCTCCGGTCGTCCACCCACGTCTCCACCCGCGCACTGGCGGCGGCGGCGGCGCGGATGGGGCTCACCGCGTAATTCCGCAGGTTTTTCCCAAGGGCGCGGCGCGGCGGCTGGACAGACTGCCCGAGCGACCGGTAGGTATCCCTCGCTCCGTGCGTGCCTGTGTGGGTGGGTGTGACTGAGCGCGCGCGCGTGTGAGCTGCCAGCGGTACGACGAACCGGCGACGAGGGAGTCGGATTCGGTACCGTGCTCCAGTGCCATGTTCCTGCCTCGCTAAGGTTCGAATTGCGAGGTTTATCGGTAGTAATTCGGTTCGATGTGGCTGGGAAGGATTCAGTTTTCTGCTACACCGTGCTCAGTTGATTTTGTTAGGCCTCTGGTTAGTTGATCAAACTGGTTTTCTAATAACGGTTAGCTTCTAGAATACCCATTTTTCTACTCTTTGCTGAGGTGTACTCCAGTGAACATTAGTTTGGGAATTAGGGGAAATTCAGGGGCCTGTGTCTGTATCCTTAGATTTTGTGATTGTTTTCGGGGTTTGCTGGGCTTTGAACTTAAGGTTTTGCTTGTTCCTTGAGGATTGGGGGACTCTCTTGTCTCATTCCTGGAATAGATGCATGTGCTTCTGTCCTGCTGTAATTTGAAAAATTTACTAGTAGTAACTAGTATTGATGAACCACTGGCGAGAGAGCCAGATTCGGTACTGAGTATTGCAGCTCGCTATTGTTTCGAATTGTGAAGTTTATCAGGGCGAGCGTCGCCGGGGTTCAGTTTTCCCTTTCAAGGAGTTGTTCAGTTGGATTGTGCAATTCTTCCTCTAGTTAGTTCGTCAAACTACTTTCTAGAACATCAATTTCAGTCTTTTGCCAAGGTATGCACTCCATAGAAATTGGGATTTCGATACCTCTGTTGTTGTGGGATTTCAGGGGCTGTTTTATATATCCAGAGCTTTTGGGATCGTCTCAGGGTTTGTTGGGCTTGTGTAAATAGTGGAACTTAAGGTTTTCCTTGTTTCATGAGGATTGGGGGCTCTCTTGTGTCATCCTGGAAAAGAAGCATATGCTTCTGTCCTGTTGTAATTTGGAAAAAATACTAGTTTGATTTTATATACGAAAGGAAATTCACTACCCGACTTTTTAAAAACCACGGACAGTAAAACACTTTATCCAGGCCTCTGTTTCTTCTTCTCTGATGATAGTGTACTTGAAGGTCCATGTCCTCGTCTTCTTTATCCTGTGCTCCACACTGATCTGATTATTTAACCAGGTACTCGGCGGATAACGGATTGCTACTACTATGAACAGAATGTGCATATTTTCTTGCCGTGCAAGTTTTTCTAATTAGCTCCATTGATGCTAAAGTAACAAACGAGGAAAGATGGAGCTGATCATCATCATTCTTATTATAGCGTCTCTGCACCCATTCGCAGCGTCCGATCACCAAGGTTTACTTACATTTCTATGATTTGTAGAGTTATCTACTAGTGCAAGCTCGCAATCATTGCTTAGTTAGTCAACATAATTTCCATGACTAACAAAGAAGTATCTTTCGTTTCCTTAGGTGATGCACTATATGACATGAAGCAGAAACTGAACGCTACTGACACACAGCTTACGGACTGGAACCAAAATCAAGTTAATCCCTGCACTTGGAATTCCGTTATTTGTGACAGTAATAACAATGTTGTGCAAGTGTAAGTTGCCATTGTTGATCTTTCTCTTCGCTTTTCTTCCTTTGTTTACCGCCGATATTTCCCCATAGATTACATAACTAGGAGCTGGGATCTATTTAGTTTACATTCCAATTAGCCCTTAAGATTTTTGAAAATCAAACGTATCATTTGAGAGGCACATTTCTTAATAACATATCCAATTTTTCACAGAGTTAATCATAACTGATTTGCTCCTGCAGAACATTGGCTTCTATGGGATTCACGGGAATTCTGTCGCCAAGGATTGGAGACCTTGAACACTTGAATGTCCTGTAAGTGTAGCGACGTTATGTGCTAATACAAAAAATCCCCAGAACGATTAAATATCTTTCAGATGTTAAGTAGTTGTGATGGAATGGCTACTGTATCTTACTCACTTTTTCTGTAAATGCCACCATCTTATGAATCTATAGGAATGGATGTGAGAATTGCTGACTGTTAGATATTCTGTGCCTACTAGATGAAGTGGCGGTCATGTTAATATGTGATGTGACCACACTTTCTGACCTTTATAAATCCTTGTGGTGAATGATTTTGCAGGTCCTTGCCTGGTAACAAGATTACAGGTGGCATACCAGAGCAGCTTGGTAACCTATCTAGCTTGACAAGCTTAGATTTGGAAGACAACCTGCTTGTTGGAGAAATCCCAGCTTCTCTTGGCCGTCTTTCGAAGCTCCAACTTTTGTATGTATAAGAATTCTTACTCCTGAATTTCATGACTGTCAATCAACCTTCCCATTGACATTTCTGTTCTTTAACCAGGATAATGAGTCAAAACAGTCTAAATGGGTCTATTCCCGATACCCTGGCAACCATCTCAAGCTTGACAGATATGTAAGCAGTAAACTATTAGTATTCTGTAAAAAAAAAAAACTATTAGTATGAATATTAGTGATTTTTGTTCACACTAGATTGTTTCCTTAATTTCTTATCATATACAACTAACTTTTCTCTTCTTATGATGGCAGTCGATTAGCGTACAACAGTCTCTCCGGACCAATACCTGCTCAACTATTTGAAGTTGCAAGATACAAGTACTGTGGAATCATTATAAAAGTAAGTCTGTGTTTGCTAATTTGAAGGTCTAACAAAGGTTCATTTCTTCCACAGCTTTTCTGGTAATAACTTGACTTGTGGAGCAAACTTCGTCAACCCTTGTGCATCAACTGCGTCTTACCCAGGTAACAAGTCATACTTTCCTTTTCTTTCTTCCAGGTCATCTTTTCTGTTCTACATTGAACGGCTGTCAAATAGCATAAAATGCAGTCTTGATTTGATGGATGTAAAAGAATTTTGAGACACATGCTAATTTTCTCAAATTCTTCAATAGGTGCATCCCGTGGTTCGAAGATAGGCATTGTCCTTGGAACAGTTGGTGGAGTGATAGGGCTACTCACCATAGGGGCTCTGTTTATTATCTGTAATGGACGGAGAAAAGGCCATCTACGTGAAGTATTCGTGGATGTATCAGGTAGTGTATTTGCTGCTTATTTTGTTTCATCATCCTGTTGTTGATTAAGTTTATTTTGCAAGGGTTTTTATTAGCTTATAAAGATGTGGTTCGCACATTATAATTTATCATGTATCAAACCCAGTCATTTCCAAGAAAATGGGATTCCTTGACTCGGGTTGGTTCATTTCAAACTATGGTTCGCGGTACCAGTTTATGTTTGCTACACAGGTATTTTGTTACTGGCATATTATGCCTACTGCACCACTTGTAACACTGTTTCTGGACATATGGAAATAGCTTAGTGTCTAGCACCTTTTGCAGCATTTTAATAGCACCATCTGTGTTTTTTAGTCACCATGTCAATCTTACAAACTTTGAAGTTTGCATGGGTTGCATTTGCATTGAACAAACTGATCTGACATTCCTGCATATATTCCTCGAATCTAGAGGCTGGAGATGTTTCTTCCATTTAACTAACCAATCTGATAACTTATTGTCCCAGGTGAGGACGACCGAAGAATCGCATTTGGACAGTTGAAAAGATTCGCATGGCGAGAATTACAACTCGCTACTGATAACTTCAGTGAGAAAAATGTTCTCGGACAGGGGGGCTTTGGGAAAGTATATAAAGGAGCACTTCCAGATGGCACTAAGATTGCGGTAAAGCGGTTAACTGATTATGAAAGTCCTGGTGGGGAGGCTGCCTTCTTGCGTGAAGTTGAGCTGATCAGTGTTGCAGTTCACCGGAATCTATTAAGATTGATTGGTTTCTGTACAACACAAACGGAACGTCTACTTGTTTATCCTTTCATGCAGAATCTTAGTGTGGCTTACCGTTTGCGAGGTACTTACTTCCTTAACCAATCAACCAGTTGTAACATCTTCTTGCAATCCTACAGTTGTGCTACTCTATGGAATTTCTCAGATCCTTAATAATGTGCTTATTTTCTTTTTCGTTCAATGCACTTTTCAATGGTCTCGAAGATATAATTATAATTTTATCTATGGAGCCACAACCGAGGCCATGGTACATCCATGTATTTGACTACATACTTTCTTATACAAACCTTTAGATAACTCCCAGTAAAATAAATATTTCATATGCTAAGTTTGCTTTACCAGTGTAAGATGCGAGCGTGCATAGACTTGTTTCTAGTTAGTGCTAAAATGATCTAAACAATTACTTGGTAGGTGGTATAAATCAGTGAGGTACAATATCAAATAATCTTTTGAGATATATACCATGTAGGTAAGTGGTGAAAAGAAAGAAGGAAGGCCGGAGTTGGCAGAGTCAGTAAATTCCAACATCCAGTGTTTATTAACTGATTAAGGAAACTATGAATGCAATGATTTGGTTCTACATTCAGAACATGTCCTTAATTGTCTTTCAGCATGCTTTGTTTTTCGTGTGGACCAGTCGTTACCTTTTCTACTTTTGGCCATGTTTTATCATGTTTAGGGTAGTTGCATCAGTGCAGATTGTATTCTACTGATCCATGATGTGTTGAAGGAGTGAAAAAAATGTACATGCTAGTTTTGTTGTTGTCCTTCTTTTGGGATAGTCTCTTATGTGCCTTTGTGTTGAAATGTTGCATGGTGCAGAGTTTAAATCTGGGGAACCAATATTAGATTGGAACGCAAGGAAAAGAGTGGCTATAGGCACAGCGCGTGGACTGGAGTACCTGCACGAACACTGCAATCCCAAGATCATACACCGTGATGTCAAGGCTGCGAATGTCCTGCTTGATGAAGGTTTCGAACCAGTTGTCGGTGACTTTGGCTTGGCAAAGTTGGTGGATGTACAGAAGACATCCGTGACCACACAAGTCCGTGGAACTATGGGTCACATTGCACCTGAATATCTTTCCACAGGGAAGTCATCTGAGAGAACTGATGTTTTCGGTTATGGTATAATGCTTCTTGAAGTGGTCACGGGACAGCGCGCCATTGACTTTTCACGCTTGGAGGAAGAAGACGATGTGCTGTTGCTTGATCATGTAAGTTCTAGTCCACCTCCGCTAGCCACTCCCTCTTTAGAGAGGCTCGTACTGCTTGAATGAATAGGCATGCATTCTTGGGAGAGAAACGCTACATTTTTTTAGAATAAACCTGCGATGACTCCGGCATGTGATCTAATGTGCAGGTTAAGAAGCTACAGAGAGAAGGGAGGCTAGACGCCATCGTGGACCGCAACTTGAACATCAACTTCAACAGGCAGGAGGTGGAGATGATGATGCAGATCGCGCTGCTGTGCACCCAGGGGTCACCTGAGGACCGCCCCTCCATGTCCGAGGTGGTCCGAATGCTCGAAGGGGAAGGCCTTGCCGAGCGATGGGAAGAGTGGCAGCAGGTGGAGGTAACGAGGAGGCAGGACTACGAGCGGATGCAGCAGCGGTTTGACTGGGGCGAGGATTCCATCTACAACCAGGATGCGATTGAACTGTCGAGGGGCAGATAGTAACATCAGATTGCAGGGTTTTGTTTCCCATGGCAGTGCAGTATGTATAGCAATTATGTCATTTTTCGTACTAAAATTAGCTGGAGTCGTATATATTATTATTGTCGTAAGTCAATGTTGCTGACTGTATATTTATATACTGTCTCTAAGGATGGTTAAGAACAACTTGTGTTGCTGTGGGAGCTAGCCTCAGTTGTGTAGAAAGAAAAGGTAGAGATGCATCATGCATGTGCTCTGTGGTTTAAAACTTGTAAGCGCATCATCATCTGCTTGGCAAAGCCGAGCAACATTGTTTGGTGCAAGCACTTGCATGTGCAGGCAACTCGACTGTTTACACCGCAGTTTGCTCAAGGGGTACTTATAATGGTCTGTTGGAAGTCATGGCCAATTGTTTTATTTATTAAGCCCGTCATGGAAACTCTTGCTTCACTCACCTATGGATGTGCTTCTCCTTGCTCATTCGATCAACAGATCTGCAACTTCTTTCGCTCGATATGCCGTGCCACTGCGGCACTAACTTTTAAACATCAGGCCAGGCCTTGTCACAGAAAACTTGCAAACTTGATCTACCATCTCTATCTACGAGGACAAGACTGGCGCGGAAGGTACTGTCATGAGCCAGGCCCCTCCACGGAGAAGGTACAGATGGCCACGTTGTAGACAGTCATCATGCAGTGTGGGCGCAGCTAGTGTATCACATATGGATGTAAGCAGTGATCAAGAAGGCGCGGAGGGACAGCTAAACTAGCAGTGCAAATCTGTATACAAATGGCGTCAATTAAATCTGAACAGAGGTAGTACAAGACAGACGTACACTGAAAAGTCCCTCCAAAGTTCTTAAATGCAGTGAATTCATGTTTGCAGTCTACTCAGCAAAGCCTCTGTCCTCTTAAAAACACATCTCGCATCCCCAACTAATTCACTATTGCGATCGACCCATCACCAACTCCAAACAGAAAAATCGGTAAAAGGCTGTTAGTGACATCGTAGGAACGACGCCGCAAGAGCCAGCCAAAAGTTCATTTGCTTGGTTCCTTGCTTTGCTACTATCAAGCGTTATTGTTTGTCTTTGGTTGCTAGTTTTTACCTACAGTTTCTTAGTACTCTCGGTCTCTTGATCTGTGAATGAATTCTTTATTTTGTGAGACGTATAGAATGGACTCAAAGTAGTATGATAGGAAGCTGTAGGCATAAATGAGCACACAAAGCGGTGTCTCATAATTTCTCTAGGGGTTGTGACGCATTACAATTCTCTGTTCCATGTTGCTTACTGTCAGTATTTGCAATGACTACCCATCTACTTATATTGCATCATTATTCCAGCTTGAATTATACGAGTATTGCAGTACTATCTGCAATGCTGCTATCACAGCTCAAACCTGAAAATAAAAATTGGTGAAACTACAACAAGGGAACATTTGTTGTCTGGAGTAAGAATCTACCGGTACCCTCCGGAATTGGAAAGTTGAATGTGCTCAAGTCAGCGTGGATAGCACAAACCAGCATCAAATTGCAGCTGATTAATCCGTTGGATGTCTGTTCAATAAAATAGGATTCGCTCCTATTCCTTTCATGCTCGGATTGTTATGACTGGCAGTTGTTGAGTTACTAATTGCTGAGTGCTGTAATAATCATGGTCTAGTAGCCCATCAAGGGAAAATGTTGGTCATACAATGGACAAGGTACATGCTGTAAGGACGCAAGATTAGCAAGAGGAAGGCCTGCTAAGAGAGCCATAAAATTATGAAACACTAATGCTTAGTAGTCATCCATTTTTAATTACCCTGTGTTGCTTAGTCAAAATCGAACTTTATATATTTTGACCAAATATATAAGAAAAACCAACACCTATAATAAAACAGATGGAGTTCCAAAATAGATGACCCCAGAGTAAACATGGCAATGTGTAGAGTATGGTTCCGTAGAGAAATATCATACTCATACTCTTATATTTCATGGTTACAAAATTCAACCCACAACCCTGGTATAAAATTTTACTCACTAAACCTCAATTTTTTTTACACACACCCATACCCTATAGGCAGCCTTCAACGGCGTTTTGGTTACCGGTCGGGAAATCCGGTTACCGGTCGGTAACCGGATATCCCGAGCACCCCCGGGAAATGGTCATACCGGCCAAAAAATTCTGAAAGTTTTGAAATTTTGATAAAAACTCTCAATAAATGGTCATACTGGGAACCAAAAAAAAATTTGAAATCTGGTTTTCAAATTCGTCCGGTAACCTGTTGGGATTTTTCGGTTCCGCGGTAACCGGAAATCCCGACCACCCACGAATTTTTTTCCGTACCGATAACCAAAACCTTGCCCTACACTACTGGAATCGACCATTTTTTTCATGTGTATCAAAGAATACACGGCCGGCACTCGGCATGCAGCAATCTGGCCCGCAAACACAAGTTTGTCGAGTGTCGGATTACGGGTCCATGCAAACAGTTTACCGAGTATTTTTAGCAGGCACTCAGCAAAAAAAATGTGGACCACGGTCGTCTGGTGTTTGCCGAGTGGGACACAACACTGCACCACGAGACGACGCACACGCCCAACATGTTGCTTCTCGGCATAGCTATTTGCCGAGTGCCAGGCCCGTACTCGGCAGTGGTCTTTGCCGGCATACCTTGGCCATAGGGATGCGCTACATCGCTGCCACATGTTTGCCTCTTTGCCGAGTGCCGCGAGTGCGTGCCGGAAAAACAGTTTGCCGAGTGCCGGGCCATCTCTCGGCACTGGTGTTTGCCGAGTACCGGCACTTGGTAAATACCAAGCCAGGGAACCTCCATGTGGACACTCGGCTAACACGGAGTGTTGTCACGGCACCGTCCGCTCACATGCCAAGGGACATGTGGCATGCCTTTTTCATATTTCTTTCCCGAGCGATTTTTGGTGTCTTTACCGACTATCAGCTATGTGCTGAGTGCCTTGGCCAACACTACACCATGGTAGGAACTTGCCAACACACTTATGTAGGAAAATGTATACCTATATCCACAAAACATATGCCGGCTTATCTTTAGCAAATCATTTGTTGGTAAAGATGAAGATATAGCAACAAGGCATCTGTCGGTAATGTTTTTGCTACAAATAGCCTCTCGGCATGTATATCACAAATCTTAAGTGTCCGCGGAAGTTCACAATCTCCTTTTCCAGTAGTGCTTGCCCATTGGATAGACCACTAATTGCTCACATATTCACATTCACCGATAATTGTTAACAAGTTGCATTCTATCTATACAGAGACCGGATGTAATACTTAAAACTCTTTAAATAATATTTAAATAGTAAAGATCCATTTATCGAAAAAAATTATTCACATGTTCACGTCCGCCGCGAAACTGCCACTCCGCCGAAACAGACGAGGAGAGCGAGCGGGAGAGAGACTGAGAGAGGAGAAGTGGAGAGTCAATGAGCAGCTGTTTCAAATAAATTGAGCCATATGCCTATATGGCTGTAAATTTGTCCAAAACACTCAAACCTCACGCCAACGGGTGGACCCAGAAGGGAGGAACGAGGCCCACTAGTCATGGGGATTGGCCGCAGTGCGGTTAGTGTGGAAAAATTGAAACCGCCCGAAACGGGATGCGTCAGGCTGCAATCACGAACTAAGGATCTCGGCCATCTGTGCTCCATCCGACGCACATGAGCGTGTTCGCGTGTCCGCGCGTAAGAAAGTTCTCAGAACGGTTTGAGAATAGATCTGCCTAACATAAATCATGTTTTGTTAGATTTTTTAAATAAAATTAATATTTGAAAAGTTTGCACCCCTTGTTCTTCTTGATAGGAACAAAGGAACATGTCATATGTGCCACTTCAAGTCCGCTTATATATACTAGTAATTAAGCACGTGCAATGCACGTATCCACCAATCCCAGATAAATTCGAGGGACAATAAATAAAAAAATCACATCGGCCATACTATATTTTTATCCAAGATTTTTGAATGAAAAAACTAATTTGGAAATATTGAAATTTTATAAATGAAATATCCAAGATAAAGTATAAGAGTGTAACATAAGATTTTCTATCAATATCCAGGGTGCAAAGTTTTCAATAAAATAGTTTGACTAAAAACCTCCGGAGACACTCAGACACATATCCAGGATGTATTTTTTTTCACTAAAATAAGATCAGAGTGGTGCTTTTTATATACTCAGAATGAAAGAATATGATTCATAACCTTGTTTCTCCATCAGCTTGGCGTCCATTCCTCTCAGCACCGACCGCATCTTGGCGCTCAAGAATACTACTCCTGTAGTCTCCTAACTGATATTCATCTTACATATCGTACAAAACTGAAACCTGGAGTCTTGCAAAGAAATGAGTTTGTCCATCTCCTCTGATCCAAACTGAACCATGCGTGCAGTAGCATATCTGAATCATATAACAGAACCATCAAATAATGCCAATGTCAGGTCATGTCCCGTTTTTGGTCATTGTGATGGATTGGATCCACATTCATGGAAATTTGCAATTATGAAATCAACAATTGAGTTATTTTTGCAGGTAAAAATGAATTGTGTTAAGCAGAACAGGGTACAGGGCGTTCAAGATCAGCGGCCTGAATAGCAACATCAGGTTCTGATCCTAAAAAAAATACAGTACTTCCTCAGCTCTTGCAAATTTTACGAGATTATGACTAACTGTATTCTGCATACGATCCAGTTCTACAAACGACACGATTCTACCTTGATCTAACCTCTTATTTCTGAGTCAAGGTGCAGCAGGTGAGATTTATCTCGCTCATTCGCCGCGACGGCCGCCAGGAGCTGTGCACAGTCCGACTCCACCATGATTGGCAAATGGCTGCGAGCCACAGCAAGCTCGGGACCCTCCCTGCATGCTTCCAGTTTCGCCTCTAGAGGATCCACACAGTGGAGAAGTGACAACAAGCAGAAAATATGATATCCCCACGATGGTCTTTAAGGACCATACCGGCAGCAATTGAGTTAAACGATACGTACCTGGAAAATATGAGTACGACTGTACCCAGCGGAGAAGCATGGCCCAATTGCAAGGTGTGCGCCCAGCGTAGAGGCTCTCCGGCGAGGACGGAGGCGTTTCCGCGGTCCTCAACGGTGTTCTCGATGTTCTCGATGAGAACTATGAAAGCGGACTGGCGGGCTGCCGATGGCGGTAAGCATGCGGAGGATGACGGTCGGGGCGAGCGAGGATGGGCGGAGGACGGAGACGGCAACTATGGGGCGCAGACGGCGGTGTGACGGAGCTCGTGCTCGACAGAGCCTTTGCCGGTGCGGCTAGGGCTGTAGGGCGTGCGGCCGTGCGTCTTGTTGGCCGGAGTGTCATCGGCGTCTGGGCGTGCGCCTCGCAAGCGGTTCCGAACGTAATCAGCGGTTGGCATCTAGGCAAAATTGGGGTCGCGGGACAGATTAGTGTTCAGGTGCACATCATACAACATTGGAGCAACGTGGGTCGTTAGATTTAGGTGTGTCTATGGCTAGGATTGCTCGGATCTGACAGACTCTCTCCTTTTATATTAGTGGTGATATATGCTCTAATTCACGGCTGCAGCCAGACTCCAAGTAGACCGAACAGCCCAAGAGCAAATCAGATTGCACTCATCGCTGATTCACTGTGTCTGTGATCGTGTGGCGACATCGATTCTCCTCGTGGCAGCACTCCGGCGATCCCGGGCAGCTGGCCATCGGCAGTTGGCGATTGCCGGGTGCTATCCGCCCAGCAACAGCAAACTCTGAGACTCGGAGAAGCTAAAATCGTCACCTCCTCCTGGAGTCCTGATTCGTTAATCACTTAATTGTACAGCACGACATGTCGTTCACGCCGGAGGCTTTGAAGTTCACGGTGCGCAGGCAGCCGGCCGTGCTGGTGGCGCCCGCGGGACCCACGCCGCGCGAGCTGAAGCGGCTTTCAGACATCGACGACCAGGATGGGCTGCGCTTCCACATCCCCGTCATCTACTTCTTCCGGCGTGACGACAGTGGCGGTCGCCGGGATGACGACCCCGCGCTGGTGCTACGGAACGCCGTCGCCGCGGCGCTGGTGCATTACTACCCGTTCGCCGGGCGGCTTAGGGAGCTAGAGGGCCGCAAGCTAGCCGTCGACTGCACCGGCGAGGGGGTGCTGTTCATCGAGGCCGACGCGGCGACGCCGACGTCCGCCTGGACCACTTCGGTGACACCCTCCAGCCGCCATTCCCGGGCTTGGAGGAGTTCATCTTCGATGTCCCCGGCTCCTCCGCCCTCATCGACACCCCCCTCCTCCTCTTTCAGGTAGCAAAGCTTTTCTTTACCTCGACACCACGCGTCCACGCGTTACGAACTAGCGGCTACGATTCATGCGTCTTTGTTGATCATTCAAGTACTGGAGTAGTTATTTACAAGTCGAGTGAGAGTAGGACATCGTAAGAGTATAAGACAAATACAGGTAGTCAGGTTACACTTTATCGAAAAAAGTTACTCCCTCTAGTCCGAATTGATTGACGTGAATGTTGAGCTAGGCTAGTAGAAAAGTGTACAAGGCTGGCGACAATAATATTAGATCGGAGGGAGTAGTTAGGTTACACAAAGAACCAATAGTCAGGGCTGATGATTGTCCAGTAATAAGAGAAAAATTTATCCGTCAACATAGAAATATTATTTTCTAATCGATCGAGAAATGCATGAGACTCTCTTAATTATTTGAGCGAGCATATGCAGGTGACGCGGTTAGCATGCGGAGGCTTCGTCCTTGGGGTGCGGATGCAGCACACGATGGCGGACGCGGCGGGGCAGGTGCAGCTTCTCGGCGCCGTAGCGGAACTGGCGCGGGGAGCGACGGCACCGACGGTGCGGCCGGTGTGGGGACGCGAGATGCTGGAGGCGTGCGACCCACCGCTATTGTCGGGCTTCGCACATCGCGAGTACGACGAGATACCGGACACCGAGAAGGGTACCACCACCATGGTACCCCTCGACGACATGGAGCACCGTTCCTTCTTCTTTGGGCCTCGTGAGGTCGCCGCCATCCGCTCTCAACTTGCTCCGGATCTCCGGGAGAGCGCCACCACCTTCGAGGTCCTCACGGGGTGCCTTTGGAAGTGCCGCACGATGGCGTTGGCCCCCACTGCCGACGAGGAGATGCGGATGATCTGCATCGTCAACCTCCGCGGCAAGAGAGGCGCGGCCAAAATCCCGTGTGGCTACTACGGTAACGCGTTTGCGTTCCCGGTTGCCATCTCTAAGGCCGGCGACCTATGCAAGAACCCCGTGGGCTACGCCGTGGGACTGGTGAAGAAGGTCAAGCGGGAGGTTGACATGGAGTATATGCGGTCGGTTGCCAACCTCATGGTGAGGCGCCGTCGGCCACACTTCACTGTGGTGCGCACGTATCTGGTGTCCGACTTGACCAAGGCCGGGTTTTCGGACATCGACTTTGGGTGGGGCAGGGCGCTGTACGCCGGGCCAGCGAAAGGCGGGGTCGGTGCCATCCCCGGGGTTGCTAGCTTTTACATCCCATTCAAGAACGTCAAGGGTGAAAACGGCATAGTGGTGCCTCTGTGTCTACCTGGCCCAGTCGCCATGGACAAGTTCGTGGAGGAGATGAGCAAGATACTGCACCAGGATGTCGAGCGACTAAGGAGCACAGCCGCAGCCCAACACGTATCAAGGCTATAGTCAATCGATCTTGTGTTCCAAACTGAATCGGTTGTTTTGTCTTTTTCGAAACACAGTACAACGCAGACGCTCATATACACGCGCATACACTCACCCATATGAACGCACACACACGCACACCCTATCCATATGAGCACCTCCGAGAGACTGAGCCGACGGATTATGTCTTGATATTGACGAAGTTACCAAAGACGCCTCGCTGTCGACGGGAACGTCGCCTCTGGTGTAGTGTCAACCAATCGTCGAGGCGCCATTTTGTACAAAGGGGATATATATAGCATATAAATCAATTGAGTTCTCTATGTCATTTTTACGGCATTTATAGCATATATGTTTTTGACTAGTAATTTGATAATAAAACATGTGTTATTTGTTAAAAGTTACAGAAACTTTATTTGAATACGAATTTAATGGTATAGATTTTGTGATATAACACACGTTTTGTGTTCAACTTAATGGTCAAATTTAGACCTCGAAAAACACGTGTACCACCCAAATTAGGACGGAGAGAGTAAATCATTAACACTTGGTCGACCTCACTCTTTCATGAGGCTGGTCATAATGGCGCGTAACTTAGAATAGTAACATTCATATGTTACAAGTCTATGTCATTAACCCAATATTACAAAATAATACTATAACTTAGTATATCATATATACTCTTATTTAGTGGCTTGGGAACTTATTTTTATCTTGGGAAGTGCTACGGGATGGTAACATAATATGTTACCCCCTCTGTTTCACAATAATTGACGTGGTTTTGGTGGAACACACGCTCTTATTGTCTCTCTCCTACTTAATTAACCGTCACATCAATTTTTTATTTAGGTGACGTGCATATTACCACCTATGTTACTCCCATTATGAGTCAAACCCATGCTACAACCGGCCATAAAGGCCTTCCGCAATATATTGTATTTTAGCGCGTTATTCTAGAGAGTGGTGACTTATAAGAGACAACCACTGTGATGCCGCATTATTCTATCTCCAAAACTGCAAAATAATCATAATTTTGAAGATACAATCGTTTGGGAAATTTAGTTTCAATGACAAACTTATTGCACATAAGCCACATCGACCAACACAGCAGCAAAGAACATGCTAAAACAACGAGTATTTCCCTTGAATCTGTGCCAGATCAACGAATTGGGTTGCAAGCTACAGTTAGCATGGAACGAAAACCACTCCAGATGAAGCGAGCGAGCGAGAGCACAATAAAAGAAAATGTGGTTGGGGTAATCTGGTTGCTAGCACAAGGCGCATTCCCCATTCGATGGCCCTCTGTGCTTTAAGATCTGATCCATCGAAAGAAGGCGTTCTCTCGCTAGTTGCCCCATAAAGATTCTAATTTTGAGAGGAACCGAGGTCTTCCAACTTTTTCCGGATTCAAAAGTATCTATATATATCTAGACCACATTTTCTTTTATTGTGCTCTCGCTCGCTAGTGTGTACGTTAACTAATTTTAGTCGGCATCTAGTCAACATACCAAATAACTAAAACATCTTATATTTATAAACGGATGGAGTAGATCTCGATGGACCGAGATTTCTCCGATTCCAACTTGAATTTCGTTTCACTAAACGGAAACTACATTTTTTCTGAATGGATTGAATATTGATTAGCATAGCTGGATCCGCACGCAAAATCAAGCACATGAATTGTATTTTTCCGACGGAGAAATCTAATTAATTGCAGGTCGTTCATAGTTTATTTGTTCCCCCGAAAAAGAAGAAGATTGTTTATTCATTGACCCGAGGTTCGTCAAGCGGAGAGGGCATTGACATGAGCGAGGAATTCCTTGAGGCAGCGGTTGTAGATGCAGGGTCTCTCCAGGTGGGCTAGATGCCCTGCCTTGCTTATGCTTCGCAGTATCGCCTTCTCGCCCAGCTCCCTGCATGCATCGATCACACCATTAACGTTAATTAACTACGCATGAGTATGCGGGTGCATAGCTAGGTGATGATCCGAAGGTTATAGCTGGATGTTTGCTTACTCTTTCAGACTCTTGGCATCCTCTATGGGTACGAAGCTGTCATCTTCACCCCATAGCAGAAATATGTTCTGCATGCAAGTCGATCGTCAGAGACAATTGATAATTGTAGTAATGCTATATTTAATTTATGCCCATATAGATTGTCTGTACTGGTAAGATTTGCAAATAAACATATTTTGCAACATATATAACTCTGTGAGTGTGCGCACAGCATGGATAGTTGAACATTGTCCCTTTTCCATTCTCTTAAACTTCTTAGATCAACACAGGTGTTCTGAAAGTAGTAGGTGCGAACGAATGCGCGCGCAACTAATCGCAGAAAAATCAAGATTTGGCGACAGTATCGTTTACCTGCTGAAAAGCAGGCGTCGGTGTTTTGTCCCTGATTACCATCTGTTCCAGCATTTGGCCTCTCTCCTTTCGGTTGGTAAACATCACCTGCATCAACCCGTGAGCTTACACCCCTGATTCTTCTTCTAACTTTGAACTTTCTATTAATTTTCAGTCGCCTGAAAGATTTTTTACTTTCCGCAGAGAGTAGAACGTGCATACTGACCTTGAGGAAGTCCTCGAGGAAGCGACGGGGAAACCACAGCTTCATGTACACGGCGCTGGATAAGAGCGATCTGACCCCTTCGACGGACTCCGGCAGCATCAGCTCGGTGAGCTTCTTGGCGCCAAACCTCCCCAGCATGGCGTCGATCGCGGCGTCCGTGAAGGAGGTGCTTGAACCGGACACGACGACGGACCGGACCAGGCCCGGGTGAACCGCCGCCATCTCGAACGCCACGAGGCCGCCATAGCTGAACCCGACCACGTCGCACGCGGCAACGCCGAGCTTCTGCAGCGCCGCCGCGAGGCACCGCGCCTGGAAGCCCACGGAGCGGTCGGGTGACGGTGATGTGGATCCGCCGAAGTGGATCAGGTCAGGGACATACACGTCGTAACCGCGCCGGGACAACGCGCCGACCTGGAGCCACCACGTCATGATGCCGTCGCCAGCGAAGCCGTGCACGAGCACGACGGGGTGCTTGATCTGCTTCTGTTTCTCTTCCGGCACCTTGTGCTTGGGCAGCCAGAAGTTGATGACCGTGCCGGCGTCGTCGACGTCCACGGCGTGCTGCCGTAGCCCGGCATTCTTGGCCACGAGGGCCAGCACGTGCTTCCTGTACACTTTCACCCAGTTCACCATGGATGATAGCTAGCTTGTTCTTGTGCGATTGGCTATGGGAGTGGTGGCTTCCCTTAAAACGTCCGCGTTGCTTGTCTGTCGTCCGAGCGATTCGCACTGCACGTGGCTCCTCTGAGATTTCGAACCAATAGATACAAAAAGTAGCTTCTTAAATTGCGGTCTGACAAGAAATTTAGATACCGTTTAGAGTGTGCCAGGAGTGATGTAATGGGCGATTCTGCCCAAATAGTTTCGTTACTCCTCCGTATCAAAATATTAGACTTTTTAATCTTTTTGTGTGTGTCCTAATTCATACGTATGTAGACATGTTTTGGTCTGTTGATTCCCTCATTTAGTAACGAATTTGGACACACACAAAAATGTTAGAAAGTCTTATATTTTGATATGGAGGGAGTAATAAAGTTATGCTTTACCTTAAAAAAAAGTTAACGTTCTTGTAACCTCAAAGAAAGTCAACGTCTTGTAAATTAGAGAATTCATAGACAAAATACAAAGTTTTACAATATAAAATCAACAGGTAAGTTATAGCATAATTTAATAGTTTATTTGTTCAATATTAATTACATATGCTTCCACTTTTATAAATTGGTCAAACTTGACTAGAAACATAGATCTCGGGCCCGTGTTTGGTAGCCAACATGCCTTTTTCCGCTCCGTGTAACTAGGTTGAGCAAGGCCTGGTCAACATGCATTTTTCCGCTCTGTGTAACTAGGTTGAGCAAGGCCCGGTTTGGCGAATTCAGGCTTTATGCCAGGTTGCGCATGTCGTTTGGTATCTCATAGGTCAATTTACTGCATTAGAAGAAAAACGAGAACCACATGTTTGATTACCTGCAATCTTGCATTTCGGGTAAGGATATGGCAAATGCTGGTTATTTAGTTGCCTACAAAAGATGTGATGTGGTAGTGAGATTACCAAGCACATACTCATCATATCAAATACACATTAAGAAATAGCATATAAGAAGTTTAGAATAGGATTACCATACCAGTTTTAGTTCATGAGGATCATAGCATAGAATTGGGACTGAGAGCACCACAAGTTAACCAGTAACGACTCGTGATGCATCTCAAGTTCATCAGTTGAGGGGCTAATATATACCACCTCCTAAAAATTACAAACTAGTCATCATACCTAATCAATGATTAGTTCTACAAGGGGGTGCTACGTAGTGCTCTCTTAAATAGGCCTGCAACCAGGACCTTCTCTATGTATCTGTCATGTCAGTATACTTGCTATGCTCAGTTTCATGATCCGCAAGGAAGTTTATAGACTGGATCAACAAGACTAGAGTATAGAGACTAGGAGCAGGCACATTCCTATATGCGTAGATCATCTTCATCTGAGCATAGTTGATGATGGGCTTGTTCAGTAACTCCTCGTCCTTGGGGACTTGGGGTGCTCCTAGGATTGACAAGGCATGATTGTTAGTTATTCTTCATGATGAACAAGCAAAAGGAAAACATATTGTTTAGGTGTTGTATCTAACCATGATGTGTGCAATCAACTTGTCTTCATCCATCTTGATGGTCGTGCTCTGCTCACACCAAACGACTCCTTCACTACAACAGGACAGACCTTTGGTAACACCTGCTTGTGTACTACAGATCCAAAAGCGTGTTACAACGGCATACAGTAACACATTTTGAGATGTGTTCCATTAGGCCATGTTACTAAGAGGTGTCCACTGCCACGCATAATAAATGTTACCGTATCTTAAAAACAGTGTTACAATTCTGATACAGTAACACACATATTATGTGTTACCGAATGCACGAGTAACATTGTTTTTTAACTACAGTAACATGAATAGTAACATATTTTCATACTTGCCGAACATTGGTGGTAACATTTTTTTGTAGCGGTAGTATCACAATTGGTAACACTTTTTTTAGCATCAGAATACAAGTAGTAACATGATATCCTTATACTGTAACACAATAATTCTTTTTTGTCAACTACCGTGGTAACACATTTGTGTAACTATAGTAACACCATGTAACAACAAACGTAATTCTTTATTATTATTAATAAACACTAAATTAGGTCGCAATTTATGGAATATACCATTGTTTGATAAAAGTGCACATGTCCAACAGATTAATTTCTTATGATGCTTAGCACCATGAAAATGATAAATAAAATATAGCATGGCGCATCACAAATTTAAAATATCTATTTATCTCCAAGATACGAGATTCAAGGATACATATGCATTGCAATAAATAAATACCAATAATACTGGGTGCAACACTATAACATTCATATCAATTTGACTACAGAAAAAAATCTTTCCAAAAAAATATTACACCATAGCATATGTATCAGTTCGACTAAAGAAGATCTTCCAAACACTATTACACATTTCAATCTAAAACTATAATTATTGGTGAGTGAAATCTTTGAAATTTATTCGCTTCTTCATCCAGCCACAGAATTCAGTTGCAACTCAACCATCCTCCTTTCGAATTTGCACAAGAAATTTGGACATATAGTTACAATTACATATACAGAAATGTGATTCTATAAATTGAAAGAACAAAATTTAACTTACAAAAGCTGTAGGCCAAGCAATTAATAATCCTGAACCAAAAGCATCACTAACTGTCTTGCAGTCACTTACTTCCCTTACTAACTCCTCATTATCCTGAATAGTTTCATCTATGCCCACAAGTGCAAATTCAGCACCTAACTCAATCCCACCAGCCTTAGTTGTAGGATCAGTACTCCGGATAGTAGCATATGCAACGTTTCACTTGTTTGGATAGGTTGAAGTCTTCAGAATTACTTTGGAACCAACCTATAGTAGGATGAATATTAGTATTCAATACCAATGATACCAATGGGCCGTCACATATAGTGGTGTTGCTAATATGATAATTTTGAATATAACAGCTAGAAAAAGGGAAGCAAACTGCTACTTGGGCCACTAGGATCATGCAATAGATACCATTTGAATGAGAACCTAGTTGGACTTGAGGTTTCAGGACAGCTTAACGAATTGAGATGTTGTTTATTGCTCAAACTACAACATTGTTAACACATGTACCTAGTACGCAGAATATATAGAAATTGATGGCCAACAAAACTGGTTGTACATACAGTCATGTGGATCTTTACCTTATGTGAAGAATTGCGCCTTCTTTTTGAGGAAAGTGAGTGTGGGCATTCATTTCTAGTCCCTTGCTGCTCTAGTCTTGAAGAAAGTTCACCCATCCGATCTCTCGTTTTCCTCACCTACTGTAACATCCTGAAATTTGGCCCTTCAAATTTTCTTTTAAAATATTACTATCGACTTTGGATTTAATTTTTCCCTTGGTTTGACGACCTTTCTATTTGCAATATTTTTTTCTTTCAAATCCTTGTCCAAGCCTGGGATCTTGTGTTTTGGATTCTCTCCCACTTGGTACACTTGTTACTTGGCCTTTTACCCAAAAATCTTTTCTCAATATTATCTTTTATCTTATAAACCAAAAATCTTTTTATTAGAGCTTTACAAAGGAAGTATATTAAATACCTTCTAAAAAATTCTCCAAAATTCAGGGAATGATCCCTAGGCTATATGTAGCCTAGTCATGCAAAAATATTTGATTTGCACTTAAGGATTTACCTCAAAGTATTTCTATCCAATTTCTGCCCTCTAACTCAAATGATTTTGAAAACTAGTCAAATGATTTTTGTATTGGGAGACAAGTACCTAGATGCAAGCACAAAGAGTGTCTACACCTCTGGACAAAAGTTTGGCCAAACCAAAAATCATTTGCTTCTCCAAAACCACTGTTTCCTTTTTCGCCAGTATCGTTTTTCAAATTTTCTACACGGACCAAGTTTTGATTTTCAAAAACTTTGGTCAGCAAAGTGGAAGGTCTTTCCATTTGGCGCACAACGGTGAAAACCTCATGTCATTTGGAGCTCTGATCTGAGAGAAACATGCTCATGCCGCTCCTGGCGTGCCCAGCACGGTGGTCACCATGGGCATGGCCGTGCCAGGCGGCGCCGCCCGTTTCTGGTCATCGCCGTTCTGCTCCCCACCTCTCCAAACCATGCCCAGCAGGTTCCTCTCCACCTTCTACCACTCACGGAACGCCGGAGAAGCGCATCACGGCCACCTCCACATACGCCAGAGACGCTAGGCGACGCACCGTCCAGAACAGCGCCGCCGCGGGCCCCTTGGTCAGTGACTCCTCCGCCGCCGAGCCTTATCCGAGTGCTGGAGATTATCCTCATGCTCTTCTGTGCCAGCTACTTCGCGACGCGCCGCACGCACAGCCCGCAGCGCCGCGCTGCCACCTCGCCGCACCATTGAAGACGGCCACATCCTCTCGAGCCTATAAGAGACCACCCCAGCACCCTCCGAGCACCGCACCACCCCTCACACCCTCCCTATCGTCCTCCACCTCAGCATCGAGGCCAGTAGAGCACCACCTCGCCGGAATCGAACCAGCCCAAGCCGCACGACCTCCGGTCGATTTCCTCACCTAGAGCACCTCCCCCGTCGATTCCTTCCACCCTGAGCCTCCCCTGATCACCACGATGCTTCTGCCGTGCTCGCCGGGGTGATTGGTGGCCGGAATCAACGAGTTCATCATCGACAGGACGCCATCGCCGCCGGAGAAGACGCTCAGCTGCCGCCCGAGCTCGCCGTCATCCGTGAGCACGCGGACGAGCTGCGCCACCCCTCCCTGAGCCGCTCTGCTTCCTCTCCCTCGCCTCCCCGTAGCCCTAGCCGCCGGAAAACACCGCCGGTGAGTGCTAACGTGAAACACACGCTCGTTGGGAGACCCCAAGAGGAAGGTATGATGCAGTCTAGCAGCAAGTTTTCACTCAGTATGAAACCAAGGTTTAATCGAACCAGTAGGAGTAGCAGCGCTTCTGAAGGTTGTCAACGGCGAATTATGATGCGGCGCAACACCAGGGAATCCGGCGCTGACGTGGAACCTGCACACAACACAATCAAACTACTTTGCCCCAACGAAACAGTGAGGTTGTCAATCTCACCGGCTTGCTGAAAACAAAGGATTAAACGTATGGTGTGGAAAACAGTAATAAATTGCAGAGAATGAAAAGGAACAGTTTGCAGTTTGTGGTTTTAATCAGTGTAAAAGAATGGACCGGGGTCCACAGTTCACTAGTGGTGTCTCTCCATAAAAGATAACTAACATGTTGGGTGAACAAATTACAGCTGGGCAATTGACAAATAGTGAGCGCATGACAATGCATATATATGACATGATGACTACTATGATATTTAATTGGGCATTACGACAAATACATAGACCGTTATCCAACAGCATCTATGACTAATAATCCACCGCCGGGTTGTCATCCGAGTCCCCGTTGGTATTAAGTTGCAAGCAACGGATAATTGCATTAAGTAAAGTGCGTAATGTAAACAAAACATATGACCGTGGACATAGCATTGTTAGGTTATCCCTAGTGGCAACAGCACATCCGCAACCTTAGAAGTTGCTGTCACTCTCCCAGATTACCGGAGACATGAACCCACTATCTAGCATAAATACTCTCTCTTGGAGTTACAAGCATCTACTTGGCCAAAGCATCTACGAGTAACGGAAAGCATGCAAGATCTTAAATAACATAGATAGATTGATAATCAACTTGACATAATATTCAATATTCATCGGATCCCAGCAAACACAACATGTAGCATTACAATAATATGATCTTGATCATGTAGGGCAGCTCACAAGATCTAAACATGATGGCACAAAGTGGAGAGACAACCATCTAGCTACTGCTATGGACCCGTAGTCCAAGGATGAACTACTCACGCATCACTCCGGAGGCAGGCATGGCGATGTAGAAGCCTCCGGTGACGATTCCCCTCTCCGGCAGGGTGCCGGGAAGAGGTTCTGGACCCTCCCGAGCTAGGGTTGACGGCGGCGGCGTCTCTGGAACTTTTCGTGGATTGCTCAGGTTTAGGGTTTTCGCGTCGGGGGGAATAAGTAGGCGAAAGGGCGGCGGCTGACGACCCCCGAGGGGCCCACACCACCCTAGGGCGCGCAGGGGGGCCCGCGCCCTAGGTGCGTGTGGGGCCCTCCTGTCTCCTCTCGTTGCTCCTTTGGTCCTTCAGGTGTGTTCTGATAAAATAGGTCCCCCGTGAAGTTTCGTCCAATTCCGAGAATATTTCCAGACTAGCTTTTCTGGAATACAAAAACAGCAGAAAACAGGAACTGGCACTTCGGCATCTTGTTAATAGGTTAGTCCCAAAAAATGTATAAAAGTGATATAAAGTAGATGCAAAACATGTAGCAATTGGTATAAAACAAGCATGGAACATCAAAAATTATAGATACGTTTGAGACGTATCAGCATCCCCAAGCTTAGTTCCTGCTCGTCCTCGAGTAGGTAAACGATAAAAACAAAATAATTTTTGAGGTGACATGCTACCATCATAATCTTGATCATATAATATTGCAAGGCACATGTAAATGAATGAAGTGATCCAAGTCAATGGTCTATAATTTGCTACCAAATAGATAATGAGTAAACAATGAATCACACAAGCTAAACGTTTTCATGAATAGTACTTTCGAGACAAGCATCAAACAGTTTTGCATAAGTGTTAACTCATAAAGCAATAGTTTCTAATAAAAGGTATTTAATCAACACAAAGGAAGAATTAAGTTTCAGCATTTGCTTCAACTTTCAACATATTTATCTCATGGATATTGTCAACACAAAGTAGTATAACAAGTCCAATATTGCATATAACGCATGTTGTAACAAAGTTGACACTAGTGTTTGCTTGTGGAAGACAGAAAGAATAGGAAAACTGACTCAACATAAAAGTAAAAGAAAGGCCCTTCGCAGAGGGAAGCAGGGATTAAATCATGTGCTAGAGCTTTTAGGTTTTTGAAAGCATATAGAGATTGCATAAAATATTTGATACTCCTCCCAACCTTGCTAACACAAGCCATGGCTAACCGAATCCTCGGGTGCCTTCCATCAATCACATACCATGGAGGAGTATCTATTTTTGAGAGGTGTTTGTTAATTGTCAACGAATGGTAGCGGGTGAAACAGTATTCTACCTGTCAAACGGACTTTTAAGAGCGGCTCCCATGAAGGACGTTATTTCTACCAGCAAGGCAGATCATCCCTCTTTCTCTTTGGTTTACACACGCAGGTATTTCACTGTTTGTCATTGCTTACTGATGAATCAGGGCAAAAGTGTGAAGAGAATTAATTGGTTAAAGTTGTAATTAATTGGGACTGGGCACCCCGTTGCCAGCTCTTTTTGCAAAATTATTGGATAAGCGGATGTATATGCCACTAGTCCAGGTGTAAAAGTCCATTTGACAAATAGAATAAAGAATAACCACACTAATTCCTCATGAGCTAGTAAACATTGACACAAAAAGGGAATAATAACATTTTGAATAATTTAAAGGTAGCACATGAAAAATTTACTTGGAGTGGCAAGGAAATACCACATATAGGTAGTTATGGTGGACACAAATGGCATGGATTTTGGCTCAAGGATTTGGATGCACGAGAAGCATTCCCTCTCAGTACAGAGTTTAGGCTAGCAAGGTTATGTAAGCAAACAAGAATATCAACCCGTACACCAAGTTTTATATGACAAACATATTGCAAACGTTATAAGACTTCATACCGTCTTCCTTGTTAACCAAACCCTGTTATTAGAAAATATCTAGACCTTAGAGATACCACCGATGCAAACCAAATTTTCAACAAGCTTTACGGTAGTTCTTCACTAATAGGCTTAACTCATGTGATGCAAATTTAATCATGATCTACTTGTTAACTCAAAACAATTGACAAGCATCAAGTTATCCAAATTAGTGATCTACAAGATTAAGCAAGTTTTTCCTTATACCAATTACCACATGCAACATTTTCTGAACCAACCAAACACCAATCAATTTATTTAATCAACTCTCCAAACAAATATAAGTGAAGCAAGAGAGTACTTTCTACAAAAGAAAGCTAATAGCTCTGACAAGAGATACATGAAAACAAGAGCTAAAAGCTGAACAGCGCTAGATATGAATACTCAACAAATATAAGTGAAGAATAGGAGTATTCTCATGAAAAAGCGGAGCGTGTCTCTCTCCCAATCAAGAATGCTAGGGTCCAGTCAAGCTTTATTGAAAATAAAAGCAATACTGAAAATAAAAGCACACAGACGCTCCAAGAAAAGCACATATGATGTGAAAGAATTAAAATATAGTTTCACTAGAGATGACCTGATAATTTTGACGATGAAGAAGGGGATGCCTTGGGCATCCCCAAGCTTAGACGCTTGAGTCTTCTTGAAATATGCTGGGGAGATCCATGGGAGCCTCCCCAAGCTTAAGCTCTTCACTCTTCTTGATCCTATTATATCATCCTTCTCTCTTGACCCTTGAAAACTTCCGTCACACCAAACTCAAAGTAGATCTCATTAGAGGGTTAGTGCATAATCAAAAACTCACATGTTCTATAAAGACGCAATATGATTGTTACTTTAAACATTAGCTACAGCCACTGATGTTATGTGAAGCTCTTCCACCCAAAAAAGAATTTCACTCAACACTAGTAAAAGAGAGAATGCAAAATAAAAAGGCATAATCTGTCTAAAACAGAACAGTCCGCAAAGACGAATTTTTTCGAGGCACTTACGACGCTCAGATCGAAAAACTTTGAACTAATGAAAGATTCAGACATTCATAAAGATTACGCACAAAAAATTTCAGATTTAATTAACAATCTGGTGATTTTAGGAATTTCGTACAGTGAACAGCAAAAATCTGTTTCTGCGCAGCAATCAAAATTAAGCATCATCTTAACATTAGAGGCTACTCTTGGCACAACAATGCGAGAAAATAAAGATACAAAGGAGTTGCTACAGAAGTAAACAAACTCCTTGACAAAAACTGAAAATAAAAGATAATGGGTTGCCTCCCAAAAGCGCTTTCTTTAATGCCTTTTAGCTAGGCTAGAAGATTTTAATGATGCTCTCATAAGAATAAGAGTTGAAAAACAAAAGAGAGCATCAAGAGGCAAATATCAAACACATTTAAGTCTAACCCACTTCCTATGCAAGGAATCTTGTAATAAAATAAATTATTGAAGCATAAAGCAACTAGCATAGAAAGATGAAACAAATGCAACTTCAAAACTTTCAACATAAAGAGAGGTGTTTTAGTAACTTGAAAACTTTTACAACCATATTTTCCTCTCTCATAATAACTTTCAGTAGCATCATGAACAAACTCAACAATATAACTATCACATAAAGCATGCTTTTCATGATCTACAAACACATAATTTTTATTAAGCTCAAAAACAGGGGTCATTAAACCCACTTTTGACAATAGTAGTATAATAAATATCATTAGGCAATATAGGACCATCATCAAGAGCATTATCATATATAACATTAGGGAGCACATTTTTACTTTCTGCAATTTCCTTTTCTTGAGTCAAGGATGTTGTTACTTCAAATTTATCAAAAGGAGATATTTCAATAGAATCATGACATTCAACAATATAGCACTCTTCCTCCTTAGTAGGCATGGAGGGCAATCATATAATGTAAGAGTTAAAGAGTTACTATCATTAGAAGGTAGATCCTCCTTTTGTTCATCACTCCTCCTCTTTTTCATCCAATGAGTTTCAGTTTTGCATTTCTTCTCCCACAGGTTCCTGAAAGGTAGCAAGTTGTTCTGGAGAATAAGTTTTCTCAAGAAATTCAGTGATATAAGGATTATCATTGTAATATTCAAGGCAATAACCAAGTATAGCATAATTCTCAGTTTACAAGGAGCATCATCATTTTGAATATAACCAGCAATTTCATAGGCACCCTTAAAAAAAAAAATTCTTCAATTGTTCAAGATTACCAAAGTCATAGTTTCCTTTAGCATAAGCAGCCAAGTTTCATTATCATTATAATCACATTGGAAAGGGAGGTGTTTATGCCTTCTACAACAAAAGATTCATTAAAGCAGTAGGATTCATCATAAGTAGAGCACAAGTTTTTAGCAAAATAATTCAATCTACTTATTTGTTCCCATAAATTTCCCTTTTTGAGACAAGCGGTATTCCTATAATAATTTGTTGTTCCTCCGTGAACCCACTTAGCCAATAAGATTTTGTTTCAAAGAGAGAAGCCATTGATAGCAAATAAAAACTAGACATAATAACAAACCGAAATAAACTAGATGCAAGAAACTAATTTTTTTGTGTTTTTGATAATTAAAGCAAACAAGATAAAATAAAATAAACTAAGCAAGACAAAAACAAAGTAAAGAGATTGGAAGCGTGAAACTCCCCTTGCAGAAATGCTCTTGTTCCCCGGCAACGGCGCCAGAAAATAGTTGCTACGTGAAACACACGCTCGTTGGGAGACCCCAAGAGGAAGGTATGATGCAGTCAGCAGCAAGTTTTCCCTCAGTATGAAACCAAGGTTTATCGAACCAGTAGGAGTAGCAGCGCTTCTGAAGGTTGTCAACGGCGAATTATGATGCGGCGCAACACCAGGGATCCGGCGCTGACGTGGAACCTGCACACAACACAATCAAACTGCTTTGCCCCAACGAAACAGTGAGGTTGTCAATCTCACCGGCTTGCTGAAAACAAAGGATTAAACGTATGGTGTGGAAAACAGTAATAAATTGCAGAGAATGAAAAGGAACATGTTTGCAGTTTGTGGTTTAATCAGTGTAAAAGAATGGACCGGGGTCCACAGTTCACTAGGTGTCTCTCCATAAAAGATAACTAACATGCTGGGTGAACAAATTACAGCTGGGCAATTGACAAAATATTGAGCGCATGACAATGCATATATATGACATGATGACTACTATGATATTTAATTGGGCATTACGACAAAATACATAGACCGTTATCCAACAGCATCTATGACTAATAATCCACCGCCGGGTTGTCATCCGAGTTCCCCGTGGTATTAAGTTGCAAGCAACGGATAATTGCATTAAGTAAAGTGCGTAATGTAAACAAGTACATATGACCGTGGACATAGCATTGTTAGGTTTTCCCTAGTGGCAACAACACATCCGCAATCTTAGAAGTTGCTGTCACTCTCCCAGATTACCGGAGGCATGAACCCACTATCTAGCATAAATACTCTTCTTGGAGTTACAAGCATATACTTGGCCAAATCATCTACTAGTAACGGAAAGCATGCAAGATCATAAATAACATAGGGCATAGATTGATAATCAACTTGACATAATATTCAATACTAGCAAAGTGCCCGTGCGTTGCTACGGGGAATCAGGAGGTTTACGATTTTTCAAACAATGTTGAAATAAATTGACTGCATGAAACAAAAATTTCTAGATGCATGCTAAATTTGGTGTAGCTACTCATCATTTTTTTCAAAAAATCCAGACAAACAAGACAAAGCGAATATTTGCCAGCAGTCTGGCACTATGGCACTATAAAGCCAAGTTCAATCATCAAGGTTTTACATAAATTGCTGGCAACATAACCAGATAAACTAAAAGTATAGTCAGGAATATATATATACATATCGATGCTATGATCCATCTACAGCGAAATCGTACATAATAGACAAATATGTGCCTATTGGTACTTCTACAGGGGAGGACTAATATACATTTCACTTTGGTTTTCCACCAGATAACTTGTAGACCAATTCGTAGGAAGTAACCACAAGTGCAGGTCGTAACAACATAGAGTTCATGTCTATTTCTCCATCATGTCTCATAGTAGGCTTGGATAATCACTCTAATAGGCAGCTTAGTACCACTACTGGTCTTTGTTTCTTTGACCGTCATGTGAAGGTGATCAAGCTGCTGTGGGAGTACTAATTTATTATTACTGTACGTCTGAACTTGAACATCTTAATTTCTTTTACTGACTAACAAAACAAAATTATGTTTTTAGTAAGACCTAGCCAAAGTCCAAATTGGTCCATTAGAATTTGATGATATGACAGATCCACAAAACTGAGACTAAAAAAATCTACAATGTTGAGGATACCTGATCTGGGAATGAGTTAGATACTCCATAGCGCGCATCCTTCTCTAAATACTCGCCTTGTATCCAAGGACGAACGGTAACTCAAGGGAGCAAGGCTGAAGCCACAGCCGCTCGGTGCCACGACCTCCTGCAGAGCCCAACAGCAACAGGCCTCCATAGCGCGCCATTGCTGGCACCGAAGGAAGGCCTGGACCCTGGAGGCTGGCCATTGCCACAAACCAGACGCGGCCGAACGGCGGCGCGCTGGCGTGGAGGTCGTCGTAGAGCCGGCCAAGCTTGGCATCCATGTGCTGGGTTGGGCAGGACGAAGATGCCGAGTGTTCTCCACAGGACCTTCGTCAAAGGCCTATCGAAGGTCATTGATGCAAAAACCAGTCGCCGGCCACGATCATGGTCGGAAATCTCACACGAACCCCGATGGCCCGACCTGTGCACGAAATCAGGACTTCAGATCGGAAGAACGAGGAGCTAACATCTGATTTGTTGGATAACTTAAACCACCTAGAGTAGCTTAGAGATAGAGGCAAGATTAACCACGGATGATGGTAGCTGCGGGGGAGTCGGCCGCCGGGACCCCATTGCCCTGCTCGGTGTATTTGGGCCACGAACGCCGTCCCAGCCTCCGGATCTTGCGGCGGGATAAGTGGTGGCTGAATGGGTGGCCCCAAACCTCCCAGCACGGCCTCCGTCCGGTCGAAGGTGGGAAGTCGGGGTGGTGCTCGTCGTGGGAGGTGTGGGGAATCAGATCGCCACCAGATCGCCTCGAGGAGCCGCGGCGGTACCCTGTTCTAGAGATCCATGGGGGAGGTCGGGATGAGAGGTTGGAGACGATGGTCAAGGTGTACGCGAACCGGTAAGTGTGGACTGCGGGTTGATTCCCGGAATTTTCAGGGAGCTTTTTTGCAAAACATCCACGACGTAGCACGGTCGTTTAGCAATATACGGACGAAACGTACCAAAATTTGGGAGGAAGAAACACTACTCGTATTATATAGTAGAGATTCATCGGATCCCAGCAAACACAACATGTAGCATTACAATAAGATGATCTTGATCATGTAGGGCAGCTCACAAGATCTAAACATGATGGCACAAAGTGGAGAGACAACCATCTAGCTACTGCTATGGACCCGTAGTCCGAGGATGAACTACTCACGCATCACTCCGGAGGCAGGCATGGTGATGTAGAGCCCTCCGGTGATGATTCCCCTCTCCGGCAGAGTGCCGGGAAGAGGTTCTGGACCCTCCCGAGATAGGGTTGACAGCGGCGGCGTCCCTGGAACTTTTCGTGGATAATGGCTCGGGTGTTTAGGGTTTTCGCGTTGGGGGGAATAAGTAGGCGAAAGGGCGGCGGCTGACGACCCCCGTGGGGCCCACACGTGGCTACGGCGCGCCGGGGGGGGGGGGGGGACCGCGCCCTAGGTGCGTGTGGGGCCCTCCTGGCTCCTCTTCGTTGCTCCTTTGGTCCTTCATGTGTGTTCTGATAAAATAGGTCCCTCCGTGAAGTTTCGTCCAATTCCGAGAATATTTCCTGACTAGCTTTTCTGGAATACAAAAACAGCAGAAAACAGGAACTGGCACTGCGGCATCTTGTTAATAGGTTAGTCCCGAAAAATGTATAAAAGTGACATAAAGTGGATGCAAAACATGTAACAATTGGTATAATATCAGCATGGAACATCAAAAATTATAGATACGTTTGAGACGTATCAGTGAGTTCGCCGGAGACGGCCGCCCCGTCCTCTGTTTTCACGCGAGAAAACGATTCGAACAGTGGGCCACTGACAGTGGGTCTCGCTGGTCAGATTTTTAATCTTTTCCCGAACCGATTTTCTGTTTTATTTTTCTATTTGAAAAAGGCAGAAAACAAACCCAACTTTGGAGGGCTGTTTCTCCCTAAAAAATGATCAGAAAAATATGAATCTTTTTTTGTTGGCTTTGTTTTGAAAATGCCTGTCCAGCGGCACCAAAAGATATTTATTTGGAGTTCATTTGCTTGGTCATTTATTCAATGGCTTGGGAAGGGTTTTGATGCATATTTTTATTCCTTTGATAGATTTAAACCTCTCCGACAAAGTGGAAGTTGTTCCCGAACTATACCCCACTGCTGAAGGCAAGCCGTTAACCCGATCTCAAGCTTGGTCGGACTTTAGAAAATTTCTTGATTATTTAAATTGGTTATTGTTGCATCTCACTTGCCATATTGCATCGAATATTGTTGCATTGCTATATATTTGTTTATCTTTAATAACTTGCGCGTCACTCCCCATTCTCGAGACAATGGACTGGGGGAACCGCCACCGTCTGAATGGAGGAACGATGCAACTGTGCGGTTCTCTTTTTGGTCAAACGAGATGGCGATGGTCGGAGGTAGCTCCGCCACAGTCGTCCGGATGACGTTACTTTCTTTTTGTCAAACGAGATGGCGCTGGTCGGAGGTAGCTCCGCCACAGTCATCCGGATGACGTTACTTTCTTTTTGTCAAACGAGATGGCGCTGGTCGGAGGTAGCTCCGCCACAGTCGTCCGGATGACATTGCTTTCTTTTTGTCAAATGAGATGGCGCTGGTCGGAGGTAGCTCCGCCACAGTCGTCCGGTTGACGTTACCTTCTTTTATAATCAGACGAGATGGCGCTGGTCGGAGGTAGCTCCGCCACAGTCGTCCGATTGACGCTATTTTCTTTTGCTAAGTTTGGACATTGATACGTGGTGGTCAATACGATTTATTTACTGTTTGGATTATTATGTGTATGTCATGTGTTGCTTGGATCATGTTGGTGACTGGAATTAAAATTGGACTAAGAAGATAACCACCTCCCTCGACTAGATTGTGTCACATAGTGCCACTCGCCAAGCACAACCAGCACAACCATGCGTCGTTCATATGGGCGGACCATGGCCGAGTATTCTATCAGGCCTCCTTTGACGCCACTCATTTGGAAAGTCTAGTCGGTTACCTTTGTGGTCGGGGCTAGTCTTGCGAAGGTTCCGGAGCTAGGCGTCGCTCATCTGTTGGGGGCGTGCCGGATTCACTTCGTCATAAGACTTGGTCCCTTGGACGTGTCGGTGGCTACACAGGGAGTGTCCGGGTAGAATAAGCGGTTGTGGAAGTGTGGGTTTGTACAGTCGCCGTGATCGGTTCTAGTACTTCGGTACTGGCGGTACAAGCCTAGACTTTAGCGTGTGGATAAAATTTACAACCTCTCGAGAGTGTAAAACTAGAATCTAGCCTTATCCCTAGGTTATGGGACGATGTTTGGGTCAAGTCACGCTATGGGTCAGTCCGGTCGAACATGGAGAAATAATTAATATGAAACCCAACGATCATGTGGAAACTTGAGAACTTAGCCAGAGTTGGCTAGAGGCTTGGGAGCCTAGGGTAAAGCCAGAGTTGGCTAGAGGCTTGAGAGCCTAGTTGTGGTTAAATGTTGTTAAGTGAGAAACGTGATCTCACTTTAGAAACACGAAACATCCCCACAAGGTAAGTAGGTAAGTTATGTCCAACCGTTAAGCTTGGACTCGCACTTATATGCCCGAACTCATGCCATGATACTTTCCGAACTTATGCCATGCCATATAGGTAGACCTTGTTTGATTTTGGGCTAATGTCTTGCGAGTACTTCAAGTACTTACCTGACTTTTCATGTGGCCAGACCCCGCTGCCCCCGTCGCCGAGTACCCGCTGTACGAGAACTAGGAACCAGTATCCCAGGCAGAACCCCGTGGAATAAGGCCCGCTGTTGCCACGCTACCTACGTACCCGTTACGATCTCCGCTAGAGACTCGATGTTGGATAAATAATGTACATACTGTTGTGTGCGCCTGTTGCGCGAGCGCTGGAGCCTCACCCCGTGTTGTAATCATGTATCTTATACAAACCTTTAGATAACTCCCAGTAAAATAAATATTTTATATGCTAAGTTTACTTTACCAGTGTAAGATGCGAGCGTGCATAGACTTGTTTCTAGTTAGTGCTAAAATCATCTAAACAATTACTTGGTAGGTGGTATAATTCAGTGAGGTACAATATCAAATAATCTTTTGAGATATATACCATCTAGGTAAGTGGTGAAAAGAAAGAAGGAAGGCCGGAGTTGGCAGAGTCAGTAAATTCCAACATCCAGTGTTTATTAACTGATTAAGGAAACTATGAATGCAATGATTTGGTTCTACATTCAGAACATGTCCTTAATTGTCTTTCAGCATGCTTTGTTTTTCGTGTGGACCAGTCGTTACCTTTTCTACTTTTGGCCATGTTTTATCATGTTTAGGGTAGTTGCATCAGTGCAGATTGTATTCTACTGATCCATGATGTGTTGAAGGAGTGAAAAAAATGTACATGCTAGTTTTGTTGTTGTCCTTCTTTTGGGATAGTCTCTTATGTGCCTTTGTGTTGAAATGTTGCATGGTGCAGAGTTTAAATCTGGGGAACCAATATTAGATTGGAACGCAAGGAAAAGAGTGGCTATAGGCACAGCGCGTGGACTGGAGTACCTGCACGAACACTGCAATCCCAAGATCATACACCGTGATGTCAAGGCTGCGAATGTCCTGCTTGATGAAGGTTTCGAACCAGTTGTCGGTGACTTTGGCTTGGCAAAGTTGGTGGATGTACAGAAGACATCCGTGACCACACAAGTCCGTGGAACTATGGGTCACATTGCACCTGAATATCTTTCCACAGGGAAGTCATCTGAGAGAACTGATGTTTTCGGTTATGGTATAATGCTTCTTGAAGTGGTCACGGGACAGCGCGCCATTGACTTTTCACGCTTGGAGGAAGAAGACGATGTGCTGTTGCTTGATCATGTAAGTTCTAGTCCACCTCCGCTAGCCACTCCCTCTTTAGAGAGGCTCGTACTGCTTGAATGAATAGGCATGCATTCTTGGGAGAGAAACGCTACATTTTTTTAGAATAAACCTGCGATGACTCCGGCATGTGATCTAATGTGCAGGTTAAGAAGCTACAGAGAGAAGGGAGGCTAGACGCCATCGTGGACCGCAACTTGAACATCAACTTCAACAGGCAGGAGGTGGAGATGATGATGCAGATCGCGCTGCTGTGCACCCAGGGGTCACCTGAGGACCGCCCCTCCATGTCTGAGGTGGTCCGAATGCTCGAAGGGGAAGGCCTTGCCGAGCGATGGGAAGAGTGGCAGCAGGTGGAGGTAACGAGGAGGCAGGACTACGAGCGGATGCAGCAGCGGTTTGACTGGGGCGAGGATTCCATCTACAACCAGGATGCGATTGAACTGTCGAGGGGCAGATAGTAACATCAGATTGCAGGGTTTTGTTTCCCATGGCAGTGCAGTATGTATAGCAATTATGTCATTTTTCGTACTAAAATTAGCTGGAGTCGTATATATTATTATTGTCGTAAGTCAATGTTGCTGACTGTATATTTATTACTGTCTCTAAGGATGGTTAAGAACAACTTGTGTTGCTGTGGGAGCTAGCCTCAGTTGTGTAGAAAGAAAAGGTAGAGATGCATCATGCATGTGCTCTGTGGTTTAAAACTTGTAAGCGCATCATCATCTGCTTGGCAAAGCCGAGCAACATTGTTTGGTGCAAGCACTTGCATGTGCAGGCAACTCGACTGTTTACACCGCAGTTTGCTCAAGGGGTACTTATAATGGTCTGTTGGAAGTCATGGCCAATTGTTTTATTTATTAAGCCCGTCATGGAAACTCTTGCTTCACTCACCTATGGATGTGCTTCTCCTTGCTCATTCGATCAACAGAGCTGCAACTTCTTTCGCTCGATATGCCGTGCCACTGCGGCACTAACTTTTAAACATCAGGCCAGGCCTTGTCACAGAAAACTTGCAAACTTGATCTACCATCTCTATCTACGAGGACAAGACTGGCGCGGAAGGTACTGTCATGAGCCAGGCCCCTCCACGGAGAAGGTACAGATGGCCACGTTGTAGACAGTCATCATGCAGTGTGGGCGCAGCTAGTGTATCACATATGGATGTAAGCAGTGATCAAGAAGGCGCGGGGGACAGCTAAACTAGCAGTGCAAATCTGTATACAAATGGCGTCAATTAAATCTGAACAGAGGTAGTACAGGACAGACGTACACTGAAAAGTCCCTCCAACGTTCTTAAATGCAGTGAATTCATGTTTGCAGTCTACTCAGCAAGGCCTCTGTCCTCTTAAAAACACATCTTGCATCCCCAACTAATTCACTATTGCGATCGACCCATCACCAACTCCAAACAGAAAAATCGGTAAAAGGCTGTTAGTGACATCGTAGGAACGACGCCGCAAGAGCCAGCCAAAAGTTCATTTGCTTGGTTCCTTGCTTTGCTACTATCAAGCGTTATTGTTTGTCTTTGGTTGCTAGTTTTTACCTACAGTTTCTTAGTACACTCTCGGTCTCTTGATCTGTGAATGAATTCTTTATTTTGTGAGACGTATAGAATGGACTCAAAGTAGTATGATAGGAAGCTGTAGGCATAAATGAGCACACAAAGCGGTGTCTCATAATTTCTCTAGGGGTTGTGACGCATTACAATTCTCTGTTCCATGTTGCTTACTGTCAGTATTTGCAATGACTACCCATCTACTTATATTGCATCATTATTCCAGCTTGAATTATACGAGTATTGCAGTACTATCTGCAATGCTGCTATGACAGCTCAAACCTGAAAATAAAAATTTGTTCAAGATTATCAAAGTCATAGTTTCTTTTAGCATAAGCAGCCAAGGTTTCATTATCATTATAATCACATTGAAAAGGGAGGTGTTTATGCCTTCTACAACAAAAAGATTCATTAAAGCAGTAGAATTCATCATATGTAGAACACAAGTTTTTAGCAAAATAATTCAATCTACTTATTTATTCCCATAGATGTTTCCCTTTTTGAGACAAGCGGTATTCCTCATAATAATTCTGCTGTTCCTCCGTGAACCCACCGTGCCAATAATATTTAGTATCAAAGAGAGAAGCCATTGATAGCAAGTAAACAACTAGACATAATAACAAACCGAAATAAACTAGATGTAAGAAACTAATTTTTTTGTGTTTTTGATAATTAAGAGCAAACAAGATAAATAAAATAAACTAAGCAAGACAAAAACAAAGTAAAGAGATTGGAAGCGTGAAACTCCCCTTGCAGAAATGCTCTTGTTCCCCGGCAACGGCGCCAGAAAAGTAGTTGCTAACGTGAAACACACGCTCGTTGGGAGACCCAAGAGGAAGGTATGATGCAGTCTAGCAGCAAGTTTTCCCTCAGTATGAAACCAAGGTTTAATCGAACCAGTAGGAGTAGCAGCGCTTCTGAAGGTTGTCAACGGCGAATTATGATGCGGCGCAACACCAGGGAATCCGGCGCTGACGTGGAACCTGCACACAACACAATCAAAACTGCTTTGCCCAACGAAACAGCGAGGTTGTCAATCTCACCGGCTTGCTGAAAACAAAGGATTAAACGTATGGTGTGGAAAACAGTAATAAATTGCAGAGAATGAAAAGGAACAATGTTTGCAGTTTGTGGTTTAATCAGTGTAAAAGAATGGACGGGGTCCACAGTTCACTACAGGTGTCTCTCCATAAAAGATAACTAACATGCTGGGTGAACAAATTACAGCTGGGCAATTGACAAAATATTGAGCGCATGACAATGCATATATATGACATGATGACTACTATGATATTTAATTGGGCATTACGACAAAATACATAGACCGTTATCCAACAGCATCTATGACTAATAATCCACCGCCGGGTTGTCATCCGAGTTCCCCGTCGGTATTAAGTTACAAGCAACGGATAATTGCATTAAGTAAAGTGCGTAATGTAAACAAGTACATATGACCGTGGACATAGCATTGTTAGGTTTTCCCTAGTGGCAACAACACATCCGCAATCTTAGAAGTTGCTGTCACTCTCCCAGATTACCGGAGGCATGAACCCACTATCTAGCATAAATACTCTTTCTTGGAGTTACAAGCATATACTTGGCCAAATCATCTACTAGTAACGGAAAGCATGCAAGATCATAAATAACATAGGGCATAGATTGATAATCAACTTGACATAATATTCAATACTAGCAAAGTGCCGTGCGTTGCTACGGGGAATCAGGAGGTTTACGATTTTTCAAACAATGTTGAAATAAATTGACTGCATGAAACAAAATTTTCTAGATGCATGCTAAATTTGGTGTAGTACTCATCATTTTTTTCAAAAAATCCAGACAAACAAGACAAAGCGAATATTTGCCAGCAGTCTGGCACTATGGCACTATAAAGCCAAGTTCAATCATCAAGGTTTTACATAAATTGCTGGCAACATAACCAGATAAACTAAAGTATAGTCAGGAATATATATACATCGATGCTATGATCCATCTACAGCGAAATCGTACATAATAGACAAATATGTGCCTATGGTACTTCTACAGGGGAGGACTAATATACATTTCACTTTGGTTTTCCACCAGATAACTTGTAGACCAATTCGTAGGAAGTAACCACAAGTGCAGGTCGTAACAACATAGAGTTCATGTCTATTTCTCCATCATGTCTCATAGTAGGCTTGGATAATCACTCTAATAGGCAGCTTAGTACCACTACTGGTCTTTGTTTCTTTGACCGTCATGTGAAGGTGATCAGCTGCTGTGGGAGTACTAATTTATTATTACTGTACGTCTGAACTTGAACATCTTAATTTCTTTTACTGACTAACAAAACAAAATTATGTTTTTAGTAAGACCTAGCCAAAGTCCAAATTGGTCCATTAGAATTTGATGATATGACAGATCCACAAAACTGAGACTAAAAAATCTACAATGTTGAGGATACCTGATCTGGGAATGAGTTAGATACTCCATAGCGCGCATCCTTCTCTAAATACTCGCCTTGTATCCAAGGACGAACGGTAACTCAAGGGAGCAAGGCTGAAGCCACAGCCGCTCGGTGCCACGACTCCTGCAGAGCCAACAGCAACAGGCCTCCATAGCGCGCCATTGCTGGCACCGAAGGAAGGCTGGACCCTGGAGGCTGGCCATTGCCACAACAGACGCGGCCGAACGGCGGCGCGCTGGCGTGGAGGTCGTCGTAGAGCCGGCCAAGCTTGGCATCCATGTGCTGGGTTGGGCAGGACGAAAGATGCGTGTGTTCTCCACAGGACCTTCGTCAAAGGCCTATCGAAGGTCATTGATGCAAAAACCAGTCGCCGGCCACGATCATGGTCGGAAATCTCACACGAACCCCGATGGCCGACTGTGCACGAAATCAGGACTTCAGATCGGAAGAACGAGGAGCTAACATCTGATTTGTTGGATAACTTAAACCACCTAGAGTAGCTTAGAGATAGAGGCAAGATTAACCACGGATGATGGTAGCTGCGGGGGAGTCGGCCGCCGGGACCATTGCCCTGCTCGGTGTATTTGGGCCACGAACGCCGTCCCAGCCTCCGGATCTTGCGGCGGGATAAGTGGTGGCTGAATGGGTGGCCCCAAACCTCCCAGCACGGCCTCCGTCCGCGTCGGAGGTGGGAAGTCAGGGTGGTGCTCGTCGTGGGAGGTGTGGGGAATCAGATCGCCACCAGATCGCCTCGAGGAGCCGCGGCGGTACCCTGTTCTAGAGATCCATGGGGAGGTCGGGATGAGAGGTTGGAGACGATGGTCAAGGTGTACGCGAACCGGTAAGTGTGGACTGCGGGTTGATTCCCGGAATTTTCAGGGAGCTTTTTGCAAAACATCCACGACGTAGCACGGTCGTTTAGCAATATACGGACGAAACGTACCAAAATTTGGGAGGAAGAAACACTACTCGTATTATATAGTAGAGATTCATCGGATCCCAGCAAACACAACATGTAGCATTACAATAAGATGATCTTGATCATGTAGGGCAGCACACAAGATCTAAACATGATGGCACAAGTGGAGAGACAACAATCTAGCTACTGCTATGGACCGTAGTCCGAGGATGAACTACTCACGCATCACTTCGGAGGCAGGCATGGTGATGTAGAGCCCTCCGGTGATGATTCCCTCTCCGGCAGAGTGCCGGGAAGAGGTTCTGGACCCTCCCGAGATAGGGTTGACAGCGGCGGCGTCCTGGAACTTTTCGTGGATAATGGCTCGGGTGTTTAGGGTTTTCGCGTTGGGGGGAATAAGTAGGCGAAAGGGCGGCGGCTGACGACCCCGTGGGGCCCACACGTGGCTAGGGCGCGCCAGGGGGGGGACCGCGCCCTAGGTGCGTGTGGGGCCCTCCTGGCTCCTCTTCGTTGCTCCTTTGGTCCTTCATGTGTGTTCTGATAAAATAGGTCCCTCGTGAAGTTTCGTCCAATTCCGAGAATATTTCCTGACTAGCTTTTCTGGAATACAAAAACAGCAGAAAACAGGAACTGGCACTGCGGCATCTTGTTAATAGGTTAGTCCCGAAAAATGTATAAAAGTGACATAAAGTGGATGCAAAACATGTAACAATTGGTATAATATCAGCATGGAACATCAAAAATTATAGATTACGTTTGAGACGTATCAGTGAGTTCGCCGGAGACGGCCGCCCGTCCTCTGTTTTCACGCGAGAAAACGATTCGAACAGGGGCCACTGACAGTGGGTCTCGCTGGTCAGATTTTTAATCTTTTCCCGAACCGTTTTCTGTTTTATTTTTCTATTTGAAAAAGGCAGAAAACAAACCCAACTTTGGAGGGCTGTTTCTCCTAAAAAATGATCAGAAAAATATGAATCTTTTTTTGTTGGCTTTGTTTTGAAAATGCCTGTCCAGCGGCACCAAAAGATATTTATTTGGAGTTCATTTGCTTGGTCATTTATTCAATGGCTTGGGAAGGGTTTTGATGCATATTTTTATTCCTTTGATAGATTTAAACCTCTCCGACGAAGTGGAAGTTGTTCCCGAACTATACCCACTGCTGAAGGCAAGCGTTAACCCGATCTCAAGCTTGGTCGGACTTTAGAAAAATTTCTTGATTATTTAATATTGGTTATTGTTGCATCTCACTTGCCATATTGCATCGAATATTGTTGCATTGCTATATATTTGTTTATCTTTAATAACTTGCGCGTCACTCCCCATTCTCGAGACAATGGACTGGGGGAACCGCCACCGTCTGAATGGAGGAACGATGCAACTGTGCGGTTCTCTTTTTGGCCAAACGAGATGGCGATGGTCGGAGGTAGCTCCGCCACAGTCGTCCGGATGACGTTACTTTCTTTTTGTCAAACGAGATGGCGCTGGTCGGAGGTAGCTCCGCCACAGTCATCCGGATGACGTTACTTTCTTTTTGTCAAACGAGATGGCGCTGGTCGGAGGTAGCTCCGCCACAGTCGTCCGGATGACATTGCTTTCTTTTTGTCAAATGAGATGGCGCTGGTCGGAGGTAGCTCCGCCACAGTCGTCCGGTTGACGTTACCTTCTTTTATAATCAGACGAGATGGCGCTGGTCGGAGGTAGCTCCGCCACAGTCGTCCGATTGACGCTATTTTCTTTTGCTAAGTTTGGACATTGATACGTGGTGGTCAATACGATTTATTATGTTTGGATTATTATGTGTATGTCATGTGTTGCTTGGATCATGTTGGTGACTGGAATTAAAATTGGACTAAGAAGATAACCACCTCCTCGACTAGATTGTGTCACATAGTGCCACTCGCCAAGCACAACCAGCAACCATGCGTCGTTCATATGGGCGGACCATGGCCGAGTATTCTATCAGGCCTCTTTGACGCCACTCATTGGAAAGTCTAGTCGGTTACCTTTGTGGTCGGGGCTATAGTCTTGCGAAGGTTCCGGAGCTAGGCGTCGTCATCTGTTGGGGGCGTGCCGGATTCACTTCGTCATAAGACTTGGTCCCTTGGACGTGTCGGTGGCTACACAGGGAGTGTCCGGTAGAATAAGCGGTTGTGGAAGTGTGGGTTTGTACAGTCGCCGTGATCGGTTCTAGTACTTCGGTACTGGCGGTACAAGCCTAGACTTTAGCGTGTGGATAAAATTTACAACCTCTCGAGAGTGTAAAACTAGAATCTAGCCTTATCCTAGGTTATGGGACGATGTTTGGGTCAAGTCACGCTATGGGTCAGTCCGGTCGAACATGGAGAAATAATTAATATGAAACCCAACGATCATGTGGAAACTTGAGAACTTAGCCAGAGTTGGCTAGAGGCTTGGGAGCCTAGGGTAAAGCCAGAGTTGGCTAGAGGCTTGAGAGCCTAGTTGTGGTTAAATGTTGTTAAGTGAGAAACGTGATCTCACTTTAGAAACACGAAACATCCCCACAAGGTAAGTAGGTAAGTTATGTCCAACCGTTAAGCTTGGACTCGCACTTATATGCCCGAACTCATGCCATGATACTTTCCGAACTTATGCCATGCCATATAGGTACCTTGTTTGATTTTGGGCTAATGTCTTGCGAGTACTTCAAGTACTTACCTGACTTTTCATGTGGCCAGACCCCGCTGCCCCCGTCGCCGTAGTACCGCTGTACGAGAACTAGGAACCAGTATCCCAGGCAGAACCCGTGGAATAAGGCCCGCTGTTGCCACGCTACTACCTACGTACCCGTTACGATCTCCGCTAGAGACTCGATGTTGGATAAATAATGTACATACTGTTGTGTGCGCCTGTTGCGCGAGCGCTGGAGCCTCACCCCGTGTTGTAATCATGTATCTTATACAAACCTTTAGATAACTCCCAGTAAAATAAATATTTTATATGCTAAGTTTACTTTACCAGTGTAAGATGCGAGCGTGCATAGACTTGTTTCTAGTTAGTGCTAAAATGATCTAAACAATTACTTGGTAGGTGGTATAATTCAGTGAGGTACAATATCAAATAATCTTTTGAGATATATACCATCTAGGTAAGTGGTGAAAAGAAAGAAGGAAGGCCGGAGTTGGCAGAGTCAGTAAATTCCAACATCCAGTGTTTATTAACTGATTAAGGAAACTATGAATGCAATGATTTGGTTCTACATTCAGAACATGTCCTTAATTGTCTTTCAGCATGCTTTGTTTTTCGTGTGGACCAGTCGTTACCTTTTCTATTTTGGCCATGTTTTATCATGTTTAGGGTAGTTGCATCAGTGCAGATTGTATTCTACTGATCCATGATGTGTTGAAGGAGTGAAAAAAATGTACATGCTAGTTTTGTTGTTGTCCTTCTTTTGGGATAGTCTCTTATGTGCCTTTGTGTTGAAATGTTGCATGGTGCAGAGTTTAAATCTGGGGAACCAATATTAGATTGGAACGCAAGGAAAAGAGTGGCTATAGGCACAGCGCGTGGACTGGAGTACCTGCACGAACACTGCAATCCCAAGATCATACACCGTGATGTCAAGGCTGCGAATGTCCTGCTTGATGAAGGTTTCGAACCAGTTGTCGGTGACTTTGGCTTGGCAAAGTTGGTGGATGTACAGAAGACATCCGTGACCACACAAGTCCGTGGAACTATGGGTCACATTGCACCTGAATATCTTTCCACAGGGAAGTCATCTGAGAGAACTGATGTTTTCGGTTATGTATAATGCTTCTGAAGTGGTCACGGGACAGCGCGCCATTGACTTTTCACGCTTGGAGGAAGAAGACGATGTGCTGTTGCTTGATCATGTAAGTTCTAGTCCCCTCCGCTAGCCACTCCCTCTTTAGAGAGGCTCGTACTGCTTGAATGAATAGGCATGCATTCTTGGGGAGAGAAACGCTACATTTTTTTAGAATAAACTGCGATGACTCCGGCATGTGATCAATGTGCAGGTTAAGAAGCTACAGAGAGAAGGGAGGCTAGACGCCATCGTGGACCGCAACTTGAACATCAACTTCAACAGGCAGGAGGTGGAGATGATGATGCAGATCGCGCTGCTGTGCACCCAGGGGTCACCTGAGGACCGCCCTCCATGTCTGAGGTGGTCCGAATGCTCGAAGGGGAAGGCCTTGCGAGCGATGGGAAGAGTGGCAGCAGGTGGAGGTAACGAGGAGGCAGGACTACGAGCGGATGCAGCAGCGGTTTGACTGGGGCGAGGATTCCATCTACAACCAGGATGCGATATTGAACTGTCGAGGGGCAGATAGTAACATCAGATTGCAGGGTTTTGTTTCCCATGGCAGTGCAGTATGTATAGCAATTATGTCATTTTTCGTACTAAAATTAGCTGGAGTCGTATATATTATTATTGTCGTAAGTCAATGTTGCTGACTGTATATTTATATACTGTCTCTAAGGATGGTTAAGAACAACTTGTGTTGCTGTGGGAGCTAGCCTCAGTTGTGTAGAAAGAAAAGGTAGAGATGCATCATGCATGTGCTCTGTGGTTTAAAACTTGTAAGCGCATCATCATCTGCTTGGCAAAGCCGAGCAACATTGTTTGGTGCAAGCACTTGCATGTGCAGGCAACTCGACTGTTTACACCGCAGTTTGCTCAAGGGGTACTTATAATGGTCTGTTGGAAGTCATGGCCAATTGTTTTATTTATTAAGCCCGTCATGGAAACTCTTGCTTCACTCACCTATGGATGTGCTTCTCCTTGCTCATTCGATCAACAGAGCTGCAACTTCTTTCGCTCGATATGCCGTGCCACTGCGGCACTAACTTTTAAACATCAGGCCAGGCCTTGTCACAGAAAACTTGCAAACTTGATCTACCATCTCTATCTACGAGGACAAGACTGGCGCGGAAGGTACTGTCATGAGCCAGGCCCCTCCACGGAGAAGGTACAGATGGCCACGTTGTAGACAGTCATCATGCAGTGTGGGCGCAGCTAGTGTATCACATATGGATGTAAGCAGTGATCAAGAAGGCGCGGAGGGACAGCTAAACTAGCAGTGCAAATCTGTATACAAATGGCGTCAATTAAATCTGAACAGAGGTAGTACAGGACAGACGTACACTGAAAAGTCCCTCCAACGTTCTTAAATGCAGTGAATTCATGTTTGCAGTCTACTCAGCAAGGCCTCTGTCCTCTTAAAAACACATCTTGCATCCCCAACCAATTCACTATTGCGATCGACCCATCACCAACTCCAAACAGAAAAATCGGTAAAAGGCTGTTAGTGACATCGTAGGAACGACGCCGCAAGAGCCAGCAAAAGTTCATTTGCTTGGTTCCTTGCTTTGCTACTATCAAGCGTTATTGTTTGTCTTTGGTTGCTAGTTTTTACCTACAGTTTCTTAGTACTCTCGGTCTCTTGATCTGTGAATGAATTCTTTATTTTGTGAGGACGTATAGAATGGAATCAAAGTAGTATGATAGGAAGCTGTAGGCATAAATGAGCACACAAAGCGGTGTCTCATAATTTCTCTAGGGGTTGTGACGCACATTACAATTCTCTGTTCCATGTTGCTTACTGTCAGTATTTGCAATGACTACCCATCTACTTATATTGCATCATTATTCCAGCTTGAATTATACGAGTATTGCAGTACTATCTGCAATGCTGCTATGACAGCTCAAACCTGAAAAAAAAATTGGTGAAACTACAACAAGGGAACATTTGTTGTCTGGAGTAAGAATCTACCGGTACCCTCCGGAATTGGAAAGTGAATGTGCTCAAGTCAGTGTGGATAGCACAAACCAGCATCAATTGCAGCTGATTAATCGTTGGATGTCTGTTCAATAAAATAGGATTCGCTCCTATTCCTTTCAGGCTCGGATTGTTATGACTGGCAGTTGTTGAGTTACTAATTGCTGAGTGCTGTAATAATCATGGTCTAGTAGCCCATCAAGGGAAAATGTTGGTCATACAATGGACAAGGTACATGCTGTAAGGACGCAAGATTAGCAAGAGGAAGGCCTGCTAAGAGAGCCATAAAATTATGAAACACTAATGCTTAGTAGTCATCCATTTTTAATTACCCTGTGTTGCTTAGTCAAATCGAACTTTATATATTTTGACCAAATATATAGAAAAACCAACACCTATAATAAAACAGATGGAGTTCCAAAATAGATGACCCAGAGTAAACATGGCAATGTGTAGAGTATGGTTCCGTAGAAATATCATCTCATACTCTTATATTTCATGGTTACAAAATTCAACCCACAACCCTGGTATAAAATTTTACTCACTAAACCTCAATTTTTTTACACACCCACCTTACCCTATAGGCAGCCTTCAACGGCGTTTTGGTTACCGGTCGGGAAATCCGGTTACCGGTCGGTAACCGGATATCCGAGCACCCCGGGAAATGGTCATACCGGCCAAAAAATCCTGAAAGTTTTGAAATTTTGATAAAAACTCTCAATAAATGGTCATACTGGGAACCAAAAAAATTTGAAATCTGGTTTTCAAATTCGTCCGGTAACCTGTTGGGATTTTTCGGTTCCACGGTAACCGGAAATCCCGACCACCCACGAATTTTTTTTCGTACCGATAACCAAACCTTGCCCTTCACTACTGGAATCGACCATTTTTTTCATGTGTATCAAAGAATCACGGCCGGCACTCGGCATGCAGCAATCTGGCCCGCAAACACAAGTTTGTCGAGTGTCGGATTACGGGTCCATGCAAACAGTTTACGAGTATTTTTAGCAGGCACTCAGCAAAAAAAAGTGGACCACGGTCGTCTGGTGTTTGAGAGTGGGACACAACACTGCACACGAGACGACGCACACGCCCAACATGTTGCTTCTCGGCATAGCTATTTGCCGAGTGCCAGGCCCGTACTCGGCAGTGGTCTTTGCCGGCATACCTTGGCCATAGGGATGCGCTACAGCGCTGCCACTGTTTGCCTCTTTGCCGAGTGCCGCGTGTGCGTGCCGGAAAAAACAGTTTGCCGAGTGCCGGGCCATTCTCGGCACTGGTGTTTGCCGAGGTACCGGCACTTGGTAAATACCAAGCCAGGGAACCTCATGTGGACACTCGGCTAACACGGAGTGTTGTCACGGCCCCGTCGCTCACATGCCAAGGGACATGTGCATGCCTTTTTCATTTCTTTCCCGAGCGATTTTTGGTGTCTTTACCGACTATCAGCTATGTGCTGAGTGCCTCGGCCAACACTACACCATGGTAGAAACTTGCCAACACACTTATGTAGGAAAAGGTATACCTATATCCACAAAACATATGCCGGCTTATCTTTAGCAAATCATTTGTTGGTAAAGATGAAGATATAGCAACAAGGCATCTGTCGGTAATGTTTTTGCTACAAATAGCCTCTCGGCCATGTATATCACAAATCTTAAGTGTCCGCGGAAGTTCACAATCGTTTTCAGTAGTGCTTGCAAACTTGATCTACCATCTCTATCTACGAGGACAAGACTGGCGCGGAAGGTACTGTCATGAGCCAGGCCCTCCACGGAGAAGGTACAGATGGCCACGTTGTAGACAGTCATCATGCAGTGTGGGCGCAGCTAGTGTATCACATATGGATGTAAGCAGTGATCAAGAAGGCGCGGAGGGACAGCTAAACTAGCAGTGCAAATCTGTATACAAATGGCGTCAATTAAATCTGAAACAGAGTGTAGTACAGGACAGACGTACACTGAAAAGTCCCTCCAACGTTCTTAAATGCAGTGAATTCATGTTTGCAGTCTACTCAGCAAGGCCTCTGTCCTCTTAAAAACACATCTTGCATCCCCAACCAATTCACTATTGCGATCGACCCATCAACCAACTCCAAACAGAAAAATCGGGTAAAAGGCTGTTAGTGACATCGTAGGAACGACGCCGCAAGAGCCAGCCAAAAGTTCATTTGCTTGGTTCCTTGCTTTGCTACTATCAAGCGTTATGTTGTCTTTGGTTGCTAGTTTTTACCTACAGTTTCTTAGTACTCTCGGTCTCTTGATCTGTGAATGAATTCTTTATTTTGTGAGACGTATAGAATGGACTCAAAGTAGTATGATAGGAAGCTGTAGGCATAAATGAGCACACAAGCGGTGTCTCATAATTTCTCTAGGGGTTGTGACGCATTACAATTCTCTGTTCCATGTTGCTTACTGTCAGTATTTGCAATGACTAACCCATCTACTTATATTGCATCATTTTCCAGCTTGAATTATACGAGTATTGCAGTACTATCTGCAATGCTGCTATGACAGCTCAAACCTGAAATAAAAATTGTGAAACTAACAACAAGGGAACATTTGTTGTCTGGAGTAAGAATCTACCGGTACCCTCCGGAATTGGAAAGTTGAATGTGCTCAAGTCAGTGTGGATAGCACAAACCAGCATCAATTGCAGCTGATTAATCCGTTGGATGTCTGTTCAATAAAATAGGATTCGCTCTATTCCTTTCCAGGCTCGGATTGTTATGACTGGCAGTTGTTGAGTACTAATTGCTGAGTGCTGTAATAATCATGTCTAGTAGCCATCAAGGGAAAATGTTGGTCATAAATGGACAAGGTACATGCTGTAAGGACGCAAGATTAGCAAGAGGAAGGCCTGCTAAGAGCCATAAAATTATGAAACACTAATGCTTAGTAGTCATCCATTTTTAATTACCTGTGTTGCTTAGTCAAAATCGAACTTTATATATTTTGACCAAATATATAGAAAAACCAACACCTATAATAAAAACAGATGGAGTTTCCAAAATAGATGACCCCAGAGTAAACATGGCAATGT